>WBNH01011715.1:4006-85954 GCA_013401255.1 Urocolius indicus | reverse complement strand
TATTTAAAAAAAGACTCATTTTTCTATGTGAATTTTTCAGATGGAAGAAGTTAATCAGCAAGTCCACTCGAGTGGCCAGGAGATACAATCAAGCAACCAACAGATCTCTGAGCTGAGACGTGAATATCAAAGCCTGGAAATTGAGCTGCAGTCACAACTCAGCATGGTAAGTAAAGACATTTGTGTCTGCTTCACCTGTGGCAAGGGCTGGTTGTGTCACTGGATTGAAAAAAAATGATGGTCACACCTAGAAAGTGCTCCATCTGTAGAGAATGGGATAATGGATCGCTTCTCTTCAAACATGGGCTTTTCTTCCTGGTTTGTGAAGAAGTCAATGTTTTCCACTTGCAGGTTGACTCTTTGCAATCCAACTTGGAAGACACAGAACGTCGTTACAGCATGCAGTTGCAGCAGATCCAGAGTATGATTGGCCCCTTGGAGGAGGAGCTGGCCAGCATCCGCTGTGAGATGGAGAGTCAGAACCAGGAGTACAAGATGCTCCTGGGCATCAAGACCCGCCTGGAACAGGAGATCGCTCAGTACCGGGCACTGCTTGAGGAAGGGCAGCATGGTATTAGGTACATACATTCAGATTAATTAACATGTCATCTTTGCAAACAGATTACAAGTAGCAATATTTACATTAGGAACTAGTGCAACTCATCAGTTATGTTTCATTTTTTCTGTGCAGATTAGTTAACTTGTCCTTAATTAGTTTAGTTTAAAACCATTTATCTCAAACACGTTTCATACAATTGTCTTTCTCAGTCATATGAGGAGCTCAGAGGGAGTCAGAAAGTGGCCTCAGTATGGCCTATAGGATGCCAGACACTGGTCATGTTGCCATAAATCTTATACATATATGCCCTTTCCTCCTTACAGCATCTCCCAGGGAGGAGCTGGTGGTGGATCTTCTGGAGGAGGAGGAGGAGGAGGAAGTCATGGAGGAGCTAGCTGGTCTTCTGGAAGAGGAAGTAGTGGAGGAGGAAGCAGCTGGTCCTCAGGTGGAGGAAGCAGTGGAGGAAGAATTGGAGGATCCTATGGAAGAACTTCCTCTTCAGGAAGTGGAGGAGGGAGCGGAGGAGGTCAATCCTGTGGCAAAATGTCAGGTGGAGGAGGTAGCAGTGGTGGAGGAGGGGGCAAATCCTGCCTTTCCCGCTCTTCATCTTCCCAGTCCCAGTCTGGTGACTCCTTTGAAAGCCAAGGTAAAAACTGGAATAAAAAAGTACATCCTCCCATTCACTTTTGTCTCTGAAAAGCAGGAAGGGATATGACAAGGATATGAAAAGAAATCTGTGGATATTTTTTCCCAGTTGTGTTTTAAGTCCCCTCTGACATTTGTTCTTTTACAGCAATATATCAATATGGTAGTATTTTCACAAGTGACTTGGATGAAGAGGATGTTATGAAGAGTCATATCAGGGGAACTCTACAGTTCCTCTGATATGGGGGAAATGAAGGGAAGAGAGGAAAAAATATGCCCAATCCAAAGCATGCAGGGAACTAGAGAAGGCAGATGTTAGAAAATTAACTATTTTTAAGTGTGGGAAATGGTTAAAGCAGGGTAAACTAGTTGGAACACTGTAGACATTTGAAATAGAAGTGGCTGCAGTAGCGAAAGATGGGGAGTGGACAAAAGATCTTCTCCATGTCTGATTTCACAACTGTGTTTCCTGGAGGTGCTGAAAACATGAAGCTCTGCCTGGATGGGAATAAGACATTGGAAAGAGGAGCAACAATGGAGGAAGTGTCTGAAGCCATAAAAACACTGAGACTGGGTAAGGCTCTGGGTCCTGACAGCATCTCAGAGAAATGCCTGGAAATGCTGAAGATGAACAGGAAGTTACAATTTTTAGACAAGTTATATCTCACTTCTGATTTTTTTTTAAGAAACAATGGAAAATGATCCTGCTTTGAGGATTCCACTTATTCCTTCTTATCGAGGAAGTAATACTACACATAGTTAAAGATGTGGCCTGTCTCACAAACACACTCTTTTCCATTAGACCTGCAGTTGGTCGGGAAAGTATTGACTGTAGACCAAAAAGTCTGAAACCATCAATATAGAAAGTGAGAAAACTACAGAGGCTCTCTTGATGGTGAAAACAAAGACAGTGGATAATGAGTAAGGATTTTCGGTAAGATTTGGTGTAGATGAGATCTAGTGTTAAAAAATGAATAGGCTTTGAAAAATCATCTGCAAAAATTTAATCCTTTGATCAAACATCCTGACTTGCAACAGTCCTACATTTACTAACATTTAGTGGGCAAGATTAAAACATGTGATGTGCCATCCTTCTTTAACTTATGAAAATGTGCTGTAAATATCCATACAGACAAAAATACAGATTCTAACTTCATCTGTATTTGATTAAACTGCTATAATCTCTTTAAATTTAAAGAGTGATTTACAACTGTGAAGTTGGAAATAGAAACAGGTCTGTGTGTGCAATATGCTGCAGACACACATTCTTGTACAAATACTAAGTCTGACTCTGTTCTAAACTTTCTAGGATGCTGAGGAAAAAAAGACCCTCTAGTCGGCTGAGAACTGCACAGTCTATAATTACGAAGTAACTATAAGATTAAAAATGCTGAATGAGGTAACATTTCTTCAAATAAGTTCTTGCTTTCCTTCATCTTCCAACAGGGAGTTTTAGAAAGTCTGAAGACTGAGTGGCAAAACCAACATCTTCCACTGCAGGCCCTTCCCAGTGGGCCTCTGGACCAGCAAGACTATACCAAGCATGTCCAATCATGTCTCTGCAAAGAGCAAGAGCAAGCTACTTGTTGAAGTTACTCAATATTATTCACTCCAGGGGATATCAGAACTCTCTAGATGGTCTGCCTATTTCTTCCATTTGAATTTCTGTGCCTAATCACTGTTACCTGAGTTAATCTCTACCGTGATTGGTATTATTGTGAAAAAAAAAAGAAAAAAAACCAAACAAACAAAAAATGAATGCTAATAAATCTTTGCTTCTCTCTGATGCAAACACAAAGCCATGTGTGGGAGAAATTTTCTTTAGTGGACATTTTTGTTTGAATCGGTTATGAATATCAATCCCTACCTCTGGAATATACAGTAACATGTCATATAATAGAACCATAAAAATAACAGAATGGTAGGGATTGGAAGGGACCTTTAGAGATCATCCAGTCCAACCCCACTGCAGAAGCAAGTCCCACCTAGATCAGGTCACACAGGAATGTGTCCAGGTGTGTTTTGAAGTCCTCCAGAGAAGTCTCCACACCCTTCCTGGGCAGCCTGGGCCAGGGCTCCCTCACCTCAACTGTGAAAGAGTTTTTCCTTGTGTTTGAATGGAACTTTTTGTGTTCCAGCTTCATCCCATCACCCTTTGTCCTGTCACTGGATACAACAGAAAAAAAAAGTGCTGCCCCAACCTCCTGACACCCACCATTTAGATATTGGTAAATATTAATGAGGTCCCCCCTCAACCTTCTCTTCTCCAGGCTAAACAGCTCCAGTTCCCACAGTGTTTCCTCAGCAGAAAGATGCTCCAGTCCCCTGATCATCTTGGTGGCCCTGCACTGGCCTCTCTCCAGCATTTCCCTGTCCCTCTTGAGCTGGGGAGCCCAGAACTGGACACAGGACTCCAGATGAGGCCCCACCAGGGCAGAGCAGAGAGGAAGCAGGACCTCACTCGACCTGCTGCCTGCACTCTATGCATAAGACTCAAAAGTGACACATTCACCATTTAAGATTAATTGGGCAAAGCACTACCAGGTACCATGTTTAGGTGGTTCCTGCAGTGGGAAAGCTAACAATCAAAAACCCAATTCATTCTTGCTGTTAATTTCCATTAGGAAAAGAGAGAGTGGATTTAAGGAATTGACTATTCCCTAGGAAGCCTCTTTTAAAAAAATAACTCCTAAGGAGTCATTAAAATGCATTATGAAACTTTTTAATCATGGGACTTGAAGATGGAAATTTTCAGCTCTCAGTGCCAAAACACCCCTGAGTGCAGAACCCTGATCATGTAAAATTACTAACCCCAAATGAAAACATTTTGAGCGCTGCCTGCTGAAGTACATATTGGATAACAAGCAGATAACAGTCCAGTAATAGGATCCCCCTACTTTGCAACAGAAGTTATCTGTACCATAAAATGAATAGCTGAAGCTGGAGTATGAACCAGATTGCATGCGTACGGTCTGACAAGAGAAGGTATTAATTACTGATCATAATCGTGTCCTACTGTCTGGTAGCTGTACAATATCTGGCCTCTTGTATTTCCACTTCAGGGCATTTCTCATGTCCATGTATAGACAGGCATGCATTTTACAAAGAAGACTGGAAAATTATTCACATTTAGGATGCAAACCCAGTGGTAGGCTGAGTGAAAAAGAAAAAAGATACCTAAGCAAAAAGATGTCCAAACCAATTTTAAGAGTTCCCTACAGATCACACAGCTCACAGTGATAAGGCTGCAAATGCCCTGAAAGACAAAAAATTGAGCTCTTTCTGTTTTTTAATTATAGCCATGTTCTTCCTTCATTTTATGCTGTGAGCAGGTGTGAATGGGCTAGAGACTTCCCTCTGTCACCCATGCTTTATCCCTCACAGGGCTTTTCACTGCTGTGGAGGCTAAGTAATGCTTAAGCAGAACTTGTTTGGGCTCGGTTGCTGAAATGAACTACGTGTCGAGTTTTCACTTGAAAATCATGCAGAGGACTTCTCCCATGACACCTGCTCACGAATGCGTTCTTCACCCTTTGCATTTCTCAACTCGTCTCCTTTGGCTCGGAGAAAGGCAGGAGTCTCACTGCAGTAAGTTTTCCTCCCAGTTTTGCTGTCATGAGTGTTGTTTTGTTTTTTTTTTTTTCATTTGGAGTAAGGCTTCACCCACTGGAGCAGGTTGAGAAACACAGGCTGAGTGGGAGACCGTGGGAACAGGAATCCTCAACGCCCCAGTTTTCGGCAGATCTGTGCTTGTGATTCACTGTGTTGCCTTACACCAGGCTCTTAGCCAATGTGTTCAGTATTTGCAAAGAAAAAGAATCTAAGAAGAAACTTTTTTTCTTTATGACCAGCATCTCTATGAGAACCTGAGGAACTACCTAATCTTCATGAAAGTCTACTTTATAGAGGAGCATGCACTGATGTCCTTACTTTGCATGCAAAGCTCAGCGTTGACTACATTCACAATATTGTCTGCATTTTTAAAACCCTCACAGCACAAAATCATGCTTATGTCTATATCATTAGCTGTCCCGTAGACGTACTCGATCCATTGGTGTGCTAGTTTTCCACTCCTTGCAGGCTGTGACAACTTTTTCTTAGGCTTAGCCATCCAGGATACTAAACTAACAGCCCAAATTAAAGAATGCTCACAATACAGGAGCTCTGTTTCTCATATCTCCTCTATGAGGGTAATGAAGCCCTGGCCCAGGCTGCCCAGGGAGGGTGTGGAGGCTCCTTCCTTGGAGGTCTTCAAGAACCACCTGGAGACGTTCCTATGAGACCTGATTTAGGTGAACCTGCTTCTGCAGTGGAGTTGGGCTAGATAATCTCTAAAGGTCTCTTCCAACCCTACCATTCTACGATTCTATGATTCTAAGAGCCTACAATATTAATCTCAAAAATGCTTCTTCTGAGCACATGCTTCCTGGCTTTCATATGGTGACTTACTGGCCATCACTTGACCTCTGGGCTGGGACTTAGCAACAGCTGGGAAGCCATCAAAGAGCTCAGATACAATTTACTTGGAGGAGCAGTCTGTCTGTGCTGGAGCTTGCTGCTCTGTGACACTGGAGCAGCTCTGGGGACTACTGATACCTATTACTTCTGTCTTTCTTTCCAAAGCTACAACTTACTTTCAGTATTTCTACTGCCAGCTATCTCATTATCTAGCACCTGTGCCTCTGATCTTGCAGAAGAAATTTAAATGAGAGGAGTCCTTGTGAGAGCAAAGCAAAATGGATCTGGAAGAGTTTGAAGTGTGGGAGGGAGAATCCACACGGCAACAGGCGGTTCCATACTGTACCTGAGAAACCAGTACTGCAGCACAGACATGCAACCAGTAGAATGCCATGTGCTGGAATATGCTATGCAATCCTACTGCTGATCTAAACTCTTACAGTGACATGTTATAATCACACACAGAAATAACTCAAGGTTTATGAGCAATAAGGATAAATAACGTGCTACTCTCTTCTTCCTTACCTAAAACCAATGCCTTTTCAACCAAGGGGTTCTTATGATGTTCCCTGCATGTAACAAATCTGCTTCTATAATGCAAACCAGCTCCATGATAAAAGTTTGTTTGGTACACTTCACAGTATGTGACAAAATAAACACAAACTGCCAACAGACTTGAAACAATACCTGCTTAATCGTGGCATTAGTGCTCATTACAGACAAAAAGAAGACTGAAGTAGATGGTTTCACAGAATCACAGAATGGTAGGGGTTGGAAGGGACCTTTAGAGATCATCCAGTCCAACCCCCCTGCAGAAGCAGGTTCACCTAGATCAGGTCACACAGGAACATGACCAGGTGAGTCTACAAGACCTCCAAAGAAGGAGAATCCACAACCTTTCTGGGCAGCCTGGGCCAGGGCTCCCTCACCCTCACAGTATAATAGTTTTTTCTTATATTTAAGTGACTGTTTGTGTTCCAGCTTCATCTCATCATCCCTTGTCCAGGATGATACCATAGAAAATTATACCTTGTCCAGGTTAGATACCATAGAAAGAAAGGGATACCTCAACCTCCTGACACCCACCATTTAGATATTTGTAAATGTTAATAAGATCTCCTTTCTAGACTAAACAGCCCCAGTGTCTGCAGCCTTTCCTCGTATGAAAGATGTTCCAATCCCCTGTTTCTTACCATAGATAGGAAGAAAGTGCCAATTTAAGTATTCTTTCCTTTCCCCATTTTGGATATACAAAATAGGCATCTGGGTTATCACTAGCATTTCCTTATTGTGCGGGGAGGATTGCAACAATAATAGTGATACAAAAAACCCCCAAAACTTACATGGAGTGTAGAACTAGAAAACTGAAACTATTGCAAAGCAAGAGTGAGAAACACAAATATTGTAGCGCTAGGTGCCAAAGCTTAGGGCACGCTTCAAATGGGACTCCAGCGATATGAAGAGTAGTGAGGAGAGCCCTGCAGTTTTTATCTGCACGTATTTTGTTAGGCATTAATCAGCATAATAAGCTTTAATTTTATGAGCACAAAATGTTGCAACTTGGATACTTATCTAGAGTTCCTGTGAGTGCTCTGAGAAAAAAAAAATTGTGGAACGTGTTAGAACAAGACCTTCAGAACGACCTTAGGCAAAAATAAATATGCACACACTCCTGTATGTTTGGCTTCAGTATTCCCAGAGCAATTCATTTGTCCATTTGGATGTAATTTCAAAATTGCCTATGCATACATCATTGTCAGCCCTATTAATGGTCAAATGCTACATGGGTTGTATCAACGGGCTGCAGAATTAGTACAGCAAAGTTTGCAGTGTTGGGGGAAGGAAGAAACTAGCAAACCTTTCTAGAGCCCCCTAATCTCAGCATGATGAGAGGGTAGCACAGATTGCTTAGATAGTCATTTGCTTAAGGTGTTGGGGTTTTTTTTGGTGATAATAATTCTATGTATGGACAATCAAACAGGGAACAGACCCCCAAAGGCAATAGGCATAAATATAATTCAGCCACATTTGACTGGATGAAGTCCAAAGCTTTGATTCACAACTCCTCGCTCAGAGGACATTTAACCACCTTGAACTACTACTTTCACTAAATATTACTTTTTGACTTGCAAGTTCACAAACCTGCATTTGCACTTGCTCAGACCAGGCTGAGGCTAAGTATCAGCTCCTTCCCACTTCCCACTGGCAAGCAGAGATTATGCAGGTGGCCCCTGAGGTGTGTAAATCCTCAGCCTTGCTTGGTCCAGCAGCGTACATCCACAGGCCAATGTGCTCTTCCTCCCTGGAAAGTAAGAAGAGTGGAGGCCTTTCTTTCAGATGGCACGTTGGTTGTAGTAAGAGAAAGTACGCTGTGTGGATCAGTGCCTTGTCAAGTTGAGATTCAAATCTCTCTCTTCCATGTCATGGGATCACTGCAGTAATCAAAGCCAATAAGATGACAGAACAGCTGGAGATGCCCTGAGCTTGGAGAGGTTCTGAGGCTGAGGATCCCAAATGGATGGAGGATCTGAAATTCAAGAGAGAGGCTGGAGACCTTGTTTTCAGATGCGCCTAATGTGCCCTCCAGCTGCTACAGGCAACATGAAAAATTACATTCTATTTTGGCGTCACCACTACCAGCAAAAACTTCCGATCACATTGACTTCACCCTGCAGGAGAGCAGGGTAATCTCAGCGAGACAAGTCTGACTCTGGTTCAGAAAGTGTTAGAAATGGTAATGGACATGTCGCAGGCAGCAATTGGTAGCCTTTTGAAGTACCTGTCAGCTGTAGGACACAAAGCCTTGACCCACAGCTATCACTTGGATAAGTGACTAAATGAATGTGTACATTTTCAGGACCTCAGAAACAGGTGCATGAAAGATGCAAGTTATCCTGCACAGAAGTGTGTACTAGGACAATGTTAGAGGTTGTAAACTTCACGGGCAATCTCACTGCTGCCTTAGTAGTGCTGTTTCATTTGGTGGACCTAACCTACATTTCTTTGGAAGTTATTGTGATTTCACTAGAACTTTATGAGATGAAGCAGGAAGGAAGAGTGAGCACAGATTCCCAGGTGAAAACAGATCCTGTCTTCTAACAAAATCTCTGGTAAGAGTGATAGGAAGAGATGACTAAATAGATCAAGAGAATAAGCTGTGGCACTTGCCAGAGGCTTAGCATCAGAATGACATTGGATTACAGGGAAATGTCTTAATTTTTTACTGCAGAGACACACAAAAAATAATGTATTTTCTTTAGATCTGTTTTGAATGATGCAGGTCCAGCCTGTTATAAAAGTCTCCTAGTTTTGCTAAAACACACAGTGGCGTAGGTTGCTCACAGCGTTTGTCTTCATTTTGATGTTAGGCAGTAATTTCTTTGATATGTATCACGGAGGCCTGATTAAAATGAAAACAATAACAGAAAGAAAGAATGTCGGCCGTGCTTGAAATGTGGCATGTGCTGAGCTTAATGAGAAGCAGTACACAGTGTCCCAAACAGGCAGATACTCTGCAGACTGAGTAATGCTGGTAGCTGTGGTAATAAATGTCCTGCTTCTCATCTGATTTGGAAATATCTGTGTTCTGTAGTGTGCCGAATGCTCTATCAACACACAAACATTAACAATTAAACTGTGCATCATACATAGGACAGGGATGAGAAAAGGTCCTAAAATTACCCATTCTTTTTGATTCTGTAAATTACAAACTTTCCATCACCCACAGAACACGTTACCAGAAACCATCAGAGAACAACAATTGTTGAAGGTTCTTTAAATGAGCTCAGAGAAGAAAAATTCATCCTGCCCAAGGAATGGATTTTCTCTGGTTTGCAAATATTTGCACAGTTAAATATTAAATAATCAATACATTAAAATAGGCCAAGAGGAAATTCAATGTATGCAACTTTACAAGAGGATGGAATATTCATGGTTCCCTTGTATTTTTCAGGTACCCTAGTCATAGATGTACTACACTTTTGAGAACATCATGACTGTGAAAGAATAAAATGTCATGGAGAAAACTTTTATCTATTAAGAATACAGGATGTTCTCCCAGTCAGCAGGATTTCTGTAAAATGCACAAAGATTGACCTAATAACAAATATGAAATAACAGCAACCCAAAGGACAAAACAGAGCATCCCATGAGCATATGGCTTAAAAGCTACTAAAGGTCGAAAGGCAAAGCCTTTTATTTCTCTTTCTCCTTCATGTGTAAGTACTGATAATAATATAGAACTACAATGAACTGTTAAACTATCTAGAGTTCTCCACCCTCAGTGGATTGACTCTTTCTTGTCTTTCACTGCTTTTAAAAGTATTTTCCAAGCATACAAAAAGATACACCCTTACCAGAAGAACCTTCTAGTATGGACAAATCCCCACTGCAAACAAGTAGATAAAGGAGAAGACAATTGATAAATGAAATAAGAAACAATGTACGTTCTTGGAAAGTACATACCCATTAAGAGACTGTCTTGGTAAACATTTTTACTCTTGTTTTAATAATTCCAGATAACTTTTTTCTCACTGTCACTAACTGACCACAGATTGTTCTAGCTTGTTTGTGAAATGCGTCTAGAAGAATATCACCAGAATCACTGGTGGAAATTGCAACGTGATAGTTAATTTTACTTACCATAGTGGAATTTGTGCAAAAGGGCCACCAGTGACCAAAATGACATTACCTAGACACAAAGGCAAAACAACAATGAAAACAAAAACCATTCTGAGTATCAAAAACTATTTCAGCACTAAGAACAGACAGAAGCCCAGAAACGGTGTTTATGCTGCTGAGGTGACACTATCATCCTTCAGCTGTGAACTAGGAGAAATTATCACATCATCAAGTTACTTGAAATCTTTCATCACCTTTGAGCATTGGGTATATCAAATGTCAAGATAAAATCAGAGAGCTTTTGAAAGAGGTTGCATAAGCAGCAATAAGGCAATGCTGGCAAAAGCACAGTGCAAAGGACAGGACAATGGATTCCGTCAGAAAATGTTAAATAATCCTACATTTAACTTCAAAAAGAACTCAAGTTTAGAGGCAGAAATATAGTTTGTAAAGAATCAAGCACATGGAGGCTGCTATCAGAGTGTGAAAACCAGCAGCAACGTACAACCAACTTCCAAATCAAGGTGGACCTTGGAAAGCACCACCATCTACAAGAGCTCATTTTGAAGCTGCTGAGAAAAGGACAGGAGACAACAATTGATAGCTCCTCAGATGTGTCCTTGCTCCTTGCACCTAAGCTTAGTGGGATATTGCTAAATTTCATAAATATCTTACTGTCGTTAGAGGATCAGCAACCAAACTGAGCTGAAGAAAGGTGATGAAGATGTTTCAGTAAGACAGAGTAAAATTGTCCCTGCAGAAATGTACACTCTCTTGCAAGGAAACTGAAATGGTTTGGGGTCCATCAAGAGCAGGACCACGAATGCTGATGGTGGTGTTGTGTTTGCAGTTAATCAGCAGGGATTGGATGTTTGCATGAATGCAATCCTTACTGTGTTAGAAAATAAGATGCATATTTTTCATAGAACCCTGGAGTGTTAGAAGAGAGATAAGCAGACACTGAGGAAATGAGATTCTGCATTTGAACCAGAATATTTAGTTTTCAACGAAGACAAAGATAAAATGTTACAATGCAAATGTATGTTTTAGATGACAGTCGTTTGGAATCAGAGAGTCAGTCAGCACTATTTGCCCAAACTCAGGCTCTTCTTACATCTTTCTCAGAGAAGTGTGGTTCTGGCTTCAGATACTCTGCTTTAGCATAAAATTGAACAACTGAAGAGGAAAGGCATTTACAAGTCCATCTCGGGTGAACTTGCAGTGATCAATTCAAGCCTGCATTTATAGTATAATTTCTTTCATGATCTCAACTATCTGATTTCAACTGATTTGTGTAAATGGTGTCTCAACTTCTTTCTCAGGACGCTACATTAGAGCCTCAAGGTTGTCTGCATTAATAGCAGTATATATAATCATTCTATCACCTGTACGACACAGTAACAAAAGAGAGGATGAGGAGTTTGATATAAAACCACAAAAGGTCTTTCCACGCAGTAGTTTGTAGGTCATTGCATTAGTAAAGCTTCTAATTGTGCTACAATTGACTTCATAATACAATTACTGTATCCTTAATCTTCCTATAATTTGTTATCAACAGTTCTTTGGTGAAAAAGAAATGCATTTTTTTTTCTCTTTGATTTCTAGAACTTAGTCGTCTAGTGTGCTCTCCTATTATTTCCTGAACAAAGGTATGATTTGTTTTCTAAATAAGAATCCCACTGTATTGCTTGAAACAGACTTCTCAATAAATATGTTCTTGAAATGATGGCAGGGATACAGAAGCTGGACAATCTAATCAGGCCAGTTATACATTCCTATTAATAAAATTCTTGCACTACCATCTATAGTAAGAAAAATATAAGCAGTGTAGAAGATCATAAATGAACGAAATATGAAAGACCAAAAGAGAACAATAGTCTGACAACAGCAGCAACAAAAATCTCTGCAAACAAAATTGTTTAATAGTTAGACATTAAACATGAGAGAGTTGGGTCTCATCTTCTTTTTTGTAGGAGATAATTGAGAACAAAATTCTCACTGCATAGTTCCATCAGGTACACACTATCTCAACATGAGCTTCCAATAATCTTTTATAAAGCATCTCTTACATCACAGATCAGATCCAGGCTGCATAAGTCAAAAGACTACCTGTTCCAGAAAAAGCCAAATGAAAAGAATGCCACCCAAAAGAAACTAAATGTTTGGTCTTAAACAAACACCATAAACCCAGCAATAGGTTAGATTGCCTGAGATATCAGCACAAAAACATTGTTCAGCAAATTATTCTTGGCACAAACAACAAGGTTGGTAAATGCCCTGGAGAAGGAAACACCCTGATGGTGACACCCACTGTCAAAAGTATAAGTAGCGAGAAGTTGGGATGAAAATCTGCAGTCCTGAAGCTTATCAGGCTGTGCAGCTAAATTTGGGATTGTGGTTAGACTCTTATCTGCTGTCACTATGAGCTGTGGCACGAAGTCTTCAAGTAGCAGCATTAGAATTAGCAGCGGAGGTGGTGGTGGTGGTGGTGGATGTAGCAGTGGAGGTGGTGGAGGTGGTGGCAGCTGTGGAGTACGTAAGTCTGGTGGATACTCCTCAGTGTCCACTAGAAAATACACCTCTTCTGGAGGAAGCGGAGGCTTTTCTGGGAGAAGCTATGGTGGAGGAGCTTCCAGGAGCAGTTATGGAGGGGGCTTCAGCAGTGGCAGTTGTGGAAGGATTAGCCGCAGTAGCTACGGTGGGAGAGTGAGTGGTGGTAGTTATGGAGGAGGAATAAGTTGTGGAAGTATGGGAGGAGGATTTGGATCAGGTGGAGGTGGATTTGGAGGTGGTTATGGAGCTGGCCTTGGTGGAGGTAGCTTTGGTGGTGGTGGCGGTGGATACAGTGGAGGTGGATTTAGTGGCTTTGGGGGTAGCGGTGGCTTTGGAGGTGGCAGCTATGGTGGAGGTAGTTTTGGTGGAATGGGTTTTGGTGAAGATTCTGGCCTGCTGTCCACAAATGAGAAGTTGACCATGCAGAATCTTAATGACCGCCTGGCATCTTACCTGGATAAAGTGAGACGGTTGGAGGATGAAAATACTCAACTGGAACACCTGATCAGGGAGTGGTATAAAAACCAAGGTCCCACTGCTAGCAGGGACTACAGCCAATATTACAGGACAATTGAAGAACTTCAAAATCAGGTATGATGTGATTGGACTAACTTTGAACAGATTCTCATTAGAGCAGCACTTGCCTCCTGCAGCACAATATCCCTATTTGGGGCAATATAGTCTCTCCTTAGTTTTAGCCAGGAAGCAGACTAGTGTTTTGACAAAGCCTGACTACCAGTTTTTCTCTGCTATGGGTGATAGGTGGATTCTGTCATACCTGTGTTTGAAGCAGGTAGCGTTGTTTGGTGCAATAGCATCCATCATGGGGCCTGCCCAGGGCTCCTTTCAATGCTGTGCTCCTACTTGTTTGTTCCTCTCTCTCTAACACGAGATAGAATCGTTGCTTGCTTATATTGTGCTACTAGTGGCCATATTAACTGCTTCTTTTAGTGAATATGCAGGATAAACCAATGTGTACCTTTGGTCTAATTCTAGCCCTCAGCCATTTAATAGTGCCATACCTCCTAAATGAATATGATTGGTGCCAAATGCAATGGTAATTGTGTTTTCTTACCATTTTTCAAATATTCACTTATTTAGCTATTTTTAATGGGTGTTTATAAACCAAAAGGCAAAGGCACTTTACTTGAACTGGAAGCAATAAACTGCTCTCTCTGTACAGCTCCTGCAGCACCAGTCAGGCTTGACATTATCATAAAGACATTGTGAAATGTGTTTCTGCATAGGTATTTTCTTTCTATGCGTTTGACTGAAAAGGCAACTGACTGTGTGCCCTCTCCCTTTCAGATTGTTGGTGCAAATGTGGACCTTAACAAGATACTTCTTGACATTGACAACACCAGAATGACTGTGGATGACTTCAGACTGAAGTGAGTCTTTCCCATTCTGCCTCATTTCATCTGGCCTCCCTTTGCTCTTCATGAGTTCATGTTGTTAATTAATCTTTGAAGGTGCTATCACCTCTTGGCTCATAGGCAGAAATTCTTCTGAAATCGAACAAACCTTTTGGATATGGAAATATCCAAAATATCTTTAAGAATAGACAAACAGTATTAAAACCCAAAGATGTACTGATGGCAACTGACAAGAGGTCTGTCTTCACTTTTACTATCTTTCTTGTCTGTCATTTAGGTATGAAACTGAATATACTCTCCACCAGAGTGTGGCAAGTGATATTAATGGATTACGTCCACTTTTGGATCAACTGACTCTAGCAAGATCTGATTTGGAGACACAGTTTGAATCCCTGAAAGAGGAACTGATCTATCTGAGGAAGAACCATGAAGAGGTAATTTTCTGTACACTTTAAAACAATAACTAACAAAACTCAATACTCAGAGACTTTCCTGTGGAATTCTTCCACAAGCAGTAACCAAATTTTGGCCACTGGCCTTGATCATCCAACTTGACACAAGTTTCAGGAGTAGGTAGCATCCATAGCTGCCTGCAACTGGTGTAATAAGACAGCCAAGTCAACGTGTGGCAAAATGAGACCAAGGAAATGAATGACATTCTGTACAATTTTGTTGTGGTGACTGTCCACTGTTCACTATAATGTTTGTATTAGGAGTAGCAGAATTGGTCACTTTCATGACTAGAGAAGATGAGGCTCCCTTTTCAGGAGTGATGTGGCCACATGAGGATTTCTGTACTTTTTAACCTATGATATTTCTTCTTATTGTCACTCTCTGATAACCTGGTGGTTTGTTGGTTGTGGTTTTTTTCAGGAAATGAAAGGACTGCAAACACAATCAAGTGGCGATGTCAATGTGGAGGTCAATGCTACTCCTGGAATTAATCTGATGGAGAAATTAAATGAAATGCGTTGCGAATATGAACGGCTTATTGAGAACAACCGGAAAGAGGTGGAAAGCTGGTATGAAACCAAGGTAAAGCACAGAGGTGTTTTTTTTTCCAATTACTAATCTTTCATAGAGATTTATTNTTCCTGGTTTGTGAAGAAGTCAATGTTTTCCACTTGCAGGTTGACTCTTTGCAATCCAACTTGGAAGACACAGAACGTCGTTACAACATGCAGCTGCAGCAGATCCAGAGTATGATTGGCCCCTTGGAGGAGGAGCTGGCCAGCATCCGCTGTGAGATGGAGAGTCAGAATGAAGAGTACAAGATGCTCCTGGGCATCAAGACCCGCCTGGAACAGGAGATCGCTCAGTACCGGGCACTGCTTGAGGAAGGACAGCAAGATCTTGTGTATGTAAACTGATAAAACAATACAGCATTTTGTGAAACAAGGTTGCTAGATTAGTCACAAAGACAGATTTGCAAAACAATTTTGTACTGAAATGAGGTTAATTAATCTATCTTGACCTGTTGCCTCTCAGGTTTGAGGTAAATTTCTTGGCAAGCCTGTTCAGAATATAAATCATGTGAAGAAAATGAATGCAGAACCTTTAACCTACTGATTTAGGGCTGGGCAGGGAAATCCACATACAATTATCTTCATTGTGGTTCCAGAAAAAGTCAGGAACTGAACAGACAGAAGCCAGTTTGGAAATGACTATAAGCAGAAAAACTTTAGATTTCCAAACTTTCATAACAGTCTCCGTGTAAATTTCTTTGAAAGCTCAGACTACTTCAGTTTCCCTTATGCTTGTAACACGACACCTGAAAGAACAGCTAAAGCTCCATTTTCTACCCTTCCAGTTTGGAGTGCAGCAACATCATACACCAATAAAGCAGCAATGCTAAAGCTTGCAAGAAATACCTGAGCAGAATGTGGGGAAAGCAAAATCAAGCTGAAAACGAAAGAGAGGTAGATTTTTGGCACTGCATCAGTTGTCTTGCTGATCTGTGCGCTGGCTTCTGTAGGATATGATGATAGATTTCTTTCTGAGGTCAAAAATACATCTGATTAATCCTTTTTCTCTATCTTTCTCTTTCTTTACAGAGTCCCATCAGGAGGAATAGGAGGAGGAATGGGAGGAGGAATGGGAGGTGGTGGCTACTCTTCTGGAGGAGGAAGAGGAGGAGGAGGTGGTAGCATGAGTGGTAGCTATGGAGGTGGCAGCATTTCCTCTAGCAGTGGAATGGGAGGCGGAATCGGAGGAGGAAGCGGCGGAGGAGGAATCGGAGGAGGAAGTGGAGGAATAGGAGGGGGAAGCGGTGGTGGATGCGGTAGTATTGGAGGAGGAGGAGGAGGAGGAAGGGTCTCAGGAGGCGTCAGCAGTTCCCACTCCTACTCTTCATCTTCCCAGTCTCAGTCCTGCAGGAGTGGTGGTGAAAGCCAAGGTGAGTACTGTTTTATGTGCACACTATTCTTTCATTCCCATCCTTACTCACTGATACACTGTGTCAACACACTCTTCCTGGGGTAAACGGTACCAAGGCTAAACTAAACTTTCTGGAATGTTTTACATTTACTTCTACTAACAATTCTTTCCCATGTGTGTGCAAAGGACCAGCCCCACTTAAGAAACAAACATTCAAATTCCATTCAGTTTTGTGGGTGACATCAGTCAGTCACACAGTTAAAAGCCCAGCTATTTCTCTTCATCTCTCTTATTCTTTGCAGAACCTTATAAACACTGCTGCTTTTTTTTTTCCCTCTGTGCTTTTGGGACAATTATGTCACCTATCACATAACCAAACTTCTTTTCTGTCTGGTAGATACTGATGCCTCAAGTAGATACTGGTGCCTCAGAGATGCAGTGTCAGTACTGAGGAAATTAATGCTTTCTTTATTTCTGACCAGGGTATGGAAGAAAATCTTTTGACTAAGAATATACTTCGAGGATCCTACGGTGCAAGACCTTTCAAACAGAAATTGGCCCAAATCCTCTATGTTCTCCGTGCTCCTGAAGACAGACAGATGCTCCTAACAGTTCCTCACTGTTGCTGATGCCATCTATCCAAAAAGGCCTGTCAGAGCTACTCAGACAGGTCCCCTGCCCCCTTGCCATGCCTGCTACGCACTGCTCCTGCATGGAATTCTTTGTGGCTTCACACATGGGCACTTGAGCCTTCTTGCTTTACAGATTCAACTTGTCTGTTACTTGAGTTGTTCTGTAACAGGAAAAAGTCGCTAATAAAACTTCATTTCTGCCTGATGCAACCAAAATCCTGTGTGCAAGTTTTCTTCTGTAGGTGTAGACACTTAAAAAGAAAATACAAAGCCATGCCAACCCTTGCCTCCAGGTAGAAATGCTGATGGTGTATTACAGCCAATGATAATGAAATTTACAGTTAAAGCACAATTTCTGAACATTCAGGGCAGATCATAATTTCCTTGGAGTATTCTGGGCTGTGTTTTTGTTATTTAAGGGTATGCCAAATGCTCTTGTGTGGCTGAGCTCTGACACTCAATAAGCATTGACTATGACATCATAACAGACCGCATAATCTCTTCAGTCTATGAATGTCAGTGAAGCATTGAATGAGCCTGCCACAAAGAAACATGAATAATTACAGAACCATGGTTGTAAAATGAAAGGAGTGTCTCTATTTGTGATCCAGACAAACTGAGCTGACACTCCGGTTTAAACTGGAAATGCACAAACTTCGGCTCTGCTTTTGAACTGACAAGAAAAAGAAGTTAAAAGGAAATATCATTTACAGGATCTTTACAGAGTTCTCCTCCACACAATGTTAATACTAAAAGTGATATTCTTTTTCTACCTGTGACAAACTAAGTATGTGTGAAAGTACCTGGAATGTTTACATTTGGAAATAGGAAGATCTGGATGGTGATGGAAATTAACATAAACTTTCTCAGCCACATCCAGCTGTTACTTAACAACATTCTTGACTACAGTTTAAAAAAACAGTTGAGCTGCAACAGCTCAGAGCAACTCAACAGACAGATAATCAGGAAACACTCTCTTGTTATTAGATATCGTTTGGGAGTTGCATTTGCTTCTGTCCATCTTTTTTATAGCTGTTACTTCCATACATATATGTATTATAGTATAGCTTTTTCCAGTGACTGGGACAAGTTTATTCATGAAAACAAACAGTAACTTGTTTTATTGCAGTCCACACCCTGTGGATAAAACTCATTTCGAGAGACTTTATTGAAAAACAACCCTCTGCCTCTTGGAAACCAACCAAATCAGAGGTGAAAGGAAATTAAATGTATCATTTTAGGCCTTTCAAAGCAATCTCCTCTGCATATTTTAGAAATCTCGGTAATTTATGCATGATATTTGGGAGGAGAGCTTTCAAAGTCAGCAAATTGTAAACCATAGCTTTGTTAATTTTAACAAAAGTTAGCATCTGAGCTCCTCAGACTCATTTGAAAGTCTTAGTCCATTTTACATTTACCACCTAGAAAATACAGAGCAGATCTGTATTGTACTCTGTTGTTACCTCCTTCACTTTGTTTGTTACGACTGCCTCCACAGATGTTAACCTACAGGCTGTGTAGCTCACAAGTAAACCCAGCAGTGGCAGATCTAGAAAGCAACATGAAATATGAGTACCAGATCTCCTGTATCTGCCCCCTGAGGCAAGTTCAGCTCACAGATCCATTTGCATAAAGCTCTGTCCTAACCCTATCCAAGATGGGATGTCTACAGTGAAGCTAAGTTATTAAAAAAGGTATACAGAGGTCTGAGTTCTGAAGGCTAGCAGACTATCTCAGGCAAATGAGGGGGCAAAAAATCACCCTAAGGCTGCACAAGTGAAGAGACTGTGTCACTTGGACATGAACTTGCAGGGCTGGGTGCTCAGGGAGTGGCCTCTAGTGGTGAATCAAGAAGCAAAAGCAGTGTGGGTTTTGTGAGAGAAGAGCTACCACCATTGACCAAGGGTGCAATAGGCCGAGCACAAGGGTGTGGATCAATAGAATGGATGCAAAATTAACTTCCAGAAACATGGGATATGTTGTCATGCAAATTTTCTCAACGGTTGGAAGCCATTCATGGAAACAGGAGTCCTTGACCTATACCAAACCGAAGGCTGCATTTGTTTGTGCCGTGCTTTCACAAACCAGGCTTTGAAGGCTTTGTGCTGTGCTACACGAAGACTTCCAATGACAAACAATACGAAGAATGAGATCCTAGTACTACTGACTTCTGTTTTATTTGATTTAGATACTTGAACTACCCACATCATCTAGGAAGAGGTTCGAGGTTCATAGTGAATGGTACATGGATTGTTTCAAAGTAATCAGATGTGCTTATGGCAGAGCCCTCTAGAGGGTACTGTACTGTTACGTCTTTCACTTTGTTGGTTAGAACTAACTCCACAGATGTCAATCTACACTTTAAATTGTCCTTTAAAGTGTATTTGGTTTCCTGTTTTGCAATCACCTTGCTGCCTAACAAGAACCAAGTGCTGAGCATGGTATGATGACATACAGAAGGGGTTAAAATAGGGAGAATGGAGATGGCACCTAGTGAGATACCCAGTTAGAGGGAACGAAGGATTTTCAGGAGCAAGTCACTGGTGTGGCTGTCAGAGAGGAATAAGGAATCTCATTGAACAAAGATTGAGGAAAATCCTGTGAATCTTGAAAGTGAGAATGAATGGAATACAGCTGGGGTTCTCCCATGAAGAACTATGAAATGTGGAGATATGTCCTCCTCAAGGTTATGGCCACAGAGATGGTTCTCCATCTCAATATACACAAGATCAAAATGAAGAATGTCATTAATTCCACCCTATCAATCTGGGGCATGTAGATACCTTGGACTACATTCTTGAGCGCTGTAACTTTGTGACCCTTTCTGAAAATTACACAATAGAGCTGGAAAAGATCCAGAGAATGGTGGAAAATGTATAGAAAAAACCTTTTGCATGTGCATTTAGTAGTATCCCAGAGTGCTTCAGCCTCAGAAGGAGGTGTGGACTTTACGATGGTTAATGTTCAGGGGACACTAAAACCTTTAGTGACACTAAAACCGAAACTTTAGATGGTTTGTGTTTAGATTTTAGTGACACTGTTTAATTTAGGATGACCACTAATCATTAGCTTCACTGTGTAATTCTGAACTACTTTGTTTAAATAGTGCATGTCTTGCTAACGACTGTATCCTTGAAGAGGAGCTAGGGACCGATAAGGACAGAACACCCTGCCCCAGAAGGTGCCAAAGGCTGGATGTTTGCCCAAGAAGTATAAAGTTAGCAGAGATCTTTGGTAACTTAGGAAAAGGTAAGGGTTGCAGGGGAGGATTACAACCATGGACTCAAGATCAAAAGTACTTGCTCTTCCTCCTCCTCCCCCACTCAAGGAGCATGTATGCTAATTTCCATAGCAAGAGGGGCTAATTTAAATACAGCTAATCAATAACAGAAAAATGATAATTACTAACCAATGAGCATAAGAATGTGTTTTTAATTAAAGTTAGTTGAAAAAAAAGTCATATTTTTGTAGATATCTTTTATAATTTAGTCTCACTTTCAGTTCAGAACACTGGGGTGTTGTGGAAATAGTGAGTGGATTCTTGAGCCGGTGTGCAGCTCACCAATAATCACACACTCAGGAGAGTCACTGCTGATTTATTTCAGTTGTGTGCAATCCTGAGTGCTCAGTGCCAGTTCCACAGATCACAGATTCATTGGATCGTTATGGCTGGAAAAAGATCTTTAAGATCATCAAGTCCAACCACTAACTTCACATAACCAAGCCCAACTCTAAACTAAATCGTATCCATCAGCACCTTATCTATGTGTCTTTTAAATATCTCTAGGGATGGGGACTCCACCACCTCCCTGGGCAGCCCTTTCCAATGCTTAACAGCCCTCTTAACAGTGAAAAAGTTCTTCCTAATCTCCAGTCTAAAACTCCCCTCACGCAACTTGAGCCCATTTCCTCTTGTGCTGACATCACACCTGACACAAATTTCTGTGCTGTATTTATACATGAAGCTACAAGGTTACACAATCCCATTTACAATAGTCAGTTAGTAATTTGCATACAATTATAACACTGCTGTGTCACACGAAATGTCTACTACACATGCTTTAAGAGGGTCTTCAGTGGTTTCTGGTGGTCCTTCATGAGTCAGTGGTCACCATCTCCTTCTGCCACAATTACCTGCCGACTAGCTTCTCCGTTGTTTGGCAGATATAGGAGGTTTGCCACAGTCTCTTGACTCTGCTTCTCATTAATCCTATCCAGGTTTCTGCTTTGACATGCATATACAATAGTGAATTGTTTCAAGCTTAATCGTTGTTCTTGCAGCATTCCTAAAGTTGTCTTCGTTCTTTTGACATTTTGACATCAGGAGCAGCATGGGAAGGACTGGACCCCAAGGAAAGATGTATGCTGGAGAAATTTGTGGAGGACTGTCTCCCGTGGGAGGGATCCTGTGCTGGAGAAGAGGGAAAATGTGAGGAGTCTTCCTCCTGAGAAGGAAGGAATGGCAGAGAGAGAGTGTGATCAACTGACCACAATCCCCATTCCCATTCCCTGTCCTCCTGTGCAGCTGAGGGGGAGGAGGGAGAGAAAATAGTCAAGTTGAGCCCAGGGAGAGGGGAAGGGTAAGGGGAAGACATTTTAAGATTTGATTTTATTCCTTATTATCCCACTCTGATTTGGTAATAAATTAACTTCCCTAAGTCAAGCCTAGTTTGCCTGTGACAGTAGTTACTGAGTGATCTCCCTGCTCTTATCTCAACCCACAGGCCTTTCAATATATTTTCTCTCCTCTGTCCAGTTGAGGAGTGGCTTTGGTGGGCAGCCCACCACAGGAACATCCAGACACACTATCTTCAAATCCAACAATCCTATTCCCTCTATGACGTGTATTTGTAACGTGTAAGGTGACTCAAGCCCTTCTCACTCTTCTCTGTCTGACTTTAATAGTTTTATTTCTTCTTCTATAATATAGACTCTCTTCTTCCTAAAACACTTCTAGGTTGAATTCATCCCCTCCCACAGCATATGAGCCAGTTTTGAGGTGGTAATTCACAGTAGGTTCCACCAGCTCCTTGTTCTTGCTTTGTACAAGCCACCAGACTCTTCTTTGTGAGCTGCAGTGACGATATTTTATGCACAACTGGAAACCTGAGAATTCGTTTCTGTTCAAGGCTTTTCTCAGTTTCACAGAAGCTTAATTAGTAAAGATGGAAAAAGCAACTCACTGAACAGCCTGTATTGCACAGGCAGTGGAAAATAAGACACAATTGTTTCTTACTCTGTGTTTGGTGTTGCAAGAGATTCTCTCGTGGTTGGCCAACACAATTCACTGTGACGAGCTCAGCTCTAATATTTGTCGCTGTATCTTTTCATCGTTATTTTTACTGCATCATGTATTTCAAAGCTATATTCTGAAAAACAGCTGGTTTTAGTATGGTTATGAACACATTAAATGCCAAATATTCCTCCTCTCAGGTTCTTATGAGTCCATTTTGAACAGAATGAAATCAATTAGTGTTTAATATGAAAAGACTGAATTCGTTTCCCCTTGTAAAATACTGCTTTTATGGCTGTTACACAGTTTTCTCCAACAAGAAAAATGACTGCAATCACTAACCAGGAAAAGTCAACACCAGTAGGACTATCCTTGATATAAGCAGTGATCAGAGAGTGAAAAAAAAAAACTATGTAAAATTTTCTTCTGTAGCAGAAGTAGGAATACAGTTTCAAAAATTAATAGTTGCTTTCAGTGAAATAAACTAGATTTCTAAATAGCTCATGTAAATTTTGGACAAATGAATGAATGAAGAGTCCCTTGGAGGCTGCTGGTTTTATGAATCCTGTGTGAATACAGCAGGAAGACAAAAGCTGAAATACTGTATTTCACCACACAGAAGACTAAAGGAGGCAGACAATCAAGGCGGGGCCTTCATTAACTCCTATTACTAGCGATATATTGCCAGATTAATAGAAGCTATGAGATGTTATATTATCCAACAAAATACCCGACAAAGAGCCACCCACATAAAATTACAGTGCATACTTTGTGTGAATCAACACATACATACTTGAACAGAATGGTAATGCATTTTCCTTACCTCTGACAAAACTCCCTTAGCACATCACTCTTGGCAAAAAGCACCAAGGCTGGCAAACTTCATGGGAAGCTGGACAGCCTTACAGGTGACACCCATCCAAACAAGGTATAAATAACCATCAGTGAGGACAGAACACAGTAGTTTGGTTTGCTGAACCAAGCTAAGCTGTGCAGCGGGCTTTGCATTTGGGGCTGGATATCTGATAACTTCCACCATGAGCTGCAGCATCAAGAGAACATCTAGCACCACTTACAGGAGCGGTGGGAGTGGAGGTGTCTGTGGTGGTGGTAGTGGCAGGAACTCTTCTGTATCCTGCAGGCGCTATGCCTCCTCGGTGATAGGTGGTGGAAGCTATGGTGGGGGAGCGTGCAGCATTGGCTATGGAGGTGGCATGAGCACTGGCAGCCTTGCTGGTGGCTTTGGTGGTTTTGCAGGAGGCTTTGGTGCTGGGGGAGACATCCTTCTGAATGGCAATGAGAAGGTCACCATGCAGAACCTCAATGACCGCCTGGCTGCTTACCTGGACAAGGTGCGAAGGCTGGAGGAGGAAAATGCTCAGCTGGAGCTCCACATCAGGGAGTGGTACAGGAAACAGGCACCCAGTGTTTCAAAGGACTACTCCTCCTACTACCAGACCATCGAACAACTCCAAAATCAGGTAGGATAGCCCTGGCTAACATGGCTCCATCTCACATCCCGTTCTTCTCTGTAAGGACACCTTCCTTCCCTCTGGCACTGACTCAAAGGGGTGGGAGGGGGCTATTGGTTGGCTTTGCTGGTGGTACCGCAGATAGAAACCTGCTGAGCTGCACCTCACAGCTCTTGTGTAAGCAAAGCCCCACACCACCCCACAAGCAAAAGGCAAGTTCTCTGAGGGCACATCCTGAGGCATCAAGGACTGCTCTACCAGGCCCAAACATGCTGGCACACGTAACCGAAATCCCACGATGTACAGGTGTCTCCAAAGCAGGCATGTGTGGTTGCCAGTCCTTCCCTCTGCTCCCACCCAGTTCATCTGGGTGCAGAGAAAAAGCCAAAACACCTAGACTTCAAGACCTGAACCCACCTTGTACACTCCTACATAGACCATCTGGAATGATCAAGACCTGCCCTCACAATCTTACATTGACACCAAAAATACACTAAATAGACTATGAAGAAACATGCTGCAAGAAAAGGGCTGAACATGTTACTTCAGGAACATGCAGAACTCTCTCTAGCCTGAGAGTGAGAAGCTAAGAGTAGGGATTTGGTAGGATGGTCTACGATAGCTTCAGTTTCCTTGAAAAGTAAATTCTGATTGTTAGACTTTCATATGGCCCCTGCATTAGCACAAGAAACAATTCCAAGACCCACAACACAACACCTTAGCAAAGCTTTAGGTCTTCTTTCCTTATTGTCCTGCACGTCTTGAACACAGAAAGACTCCTCTCTGACTTCGTATTTTGTTTGGTAGATTATTTCTGCCACTGTGGACAATAACAGACTACTTCTGGACATCGATAACAGCAAGATGACTGCTGATGATTTCCGAATGAAGTGAGTACCTCTCTGTGAATCTTACGTGCCTCTCAAATCCTTTCTAACAATCTCAGCAGACAAGGCAGCACTGCTCTGAATGCTATTACTGAGTCTTCATGTGGGAAAGAAGTGTGCTATTCTCTGTCATCATCTAATTTCCCCATTTCTCTGTCTGTGGTAAAGGTATGAGAACGAGCTGGTCATTCGTCAGACTGTGGAGGCTGATATTAATGGCTTGAGAAATCTCCTGGATGACCTGACTCTGGTTAGATCTTCACTGGAATCTGAGCTGGAGTCCTTGAAGGATGAGCTGATTGCTCTTAAGAGAAACCATGAGGAGGTATGATCCAGTGAAAAAGAGCATGCCCAAGACAAGTCAATTCAGCCTTATGTCATGTGATTGTTGTTCCTTTGTACCCTAATACTGCTTGTCCCTCTCTCTCCAACTCAAGAAATGGTCAGTGCTCTTTGCTTCTTTCTTTGGACTCTGCAGGAAATAAGACAGCTGCAGGCTCAGTCTGGTGGTGATGTGAGTGTGGAGGTCAATGCTGCCCCAGGAGAGGACTTGACCAAGATACTGAATGACCTGAGAAACGAATATGAGCAGATCATCGACAAGAACCGCAGAGAGGTTGAGCAGTGGTATGAAGTCAAGGTACGTAGCCACGCACAAAGNGCGCTGGCAGCCTTGCTGGTGGCTTTGCAGGAGGCTTGGGAGGAGGCTTTGGTGGTGGTCTGGGGGGAGGCTTTAGTGGTGGTTTTGCAGGAGGCTTTGGTGCTGGGGGAGACATCCTTCTGAATGGCAATGAGAAGGTCACCATGCAGAACCTCAATGACCGTTTGGCTGCTTACCTGGACAAAGTGCGAAGGCTGGAGGAGGAAAATGCTCAGCTGGAGCATCACATCAGGGAGTGGTACAGGAAACAGGCACCCAGTGTTTCAAAGGACTACTCCTCCTACTACCAGACCATCGAACAACTCCAAAATCAGGTAAGATAGCCCTGGCTAACATGGCTCCATCTCTCACATCCCGTTCTTCTCTGTAAGGACACCTTCCTTCCCTCTGGCACTGACTCAAAGGGGTGGGAGGGGTCTACTGGTTGGCTTTGCTGGTGGTACCGCAGACAGAAACCTGCTGAGCTGCACCTCACAGCTCTTGTGTAAGCAAAGCCCCACACCACCCCACAAGCAAAAGGCAAGTTCTCTGAGGGCACAGCCTGAGGCATCAAGGACTGCTCCACCAGGCCCAAACATGCTGGCACATGTAACTGAAATCTCAAAAGCAGGCATGTGTGGTTGCCAGTCCTTCCCTCTGCTCCCACCCAGTTCATCTGGGTGCAGAGCAAAGCCAAAATACCTGGACTGAAAGACTTGAACTCACTTTGTCTCTGCACATTCCCACATAGCCTAGTTGGAAAGGAAGAACCAAGGCCTTCTCTTACAGCTCCCTTAAAAGGTTTTTTAATAATGAGATGAACCATAACAATAGAGACAAAGACTACACTTCCTAATACATTCAGGGTGCATAAACACATGAGTGTTAGAGGTCTCCTGGCATAAATGTTCTTCTCTTCTTTCCCCAATCAATACATTGTTTTGTCAGAATGTTTGCAGAAGCCAAAATCTTGCACACACCAGTCCCTGTGGCATGATAGTCCAACAAATTTCTGTGGCACCCACATTACTGCAGGAAAGAATTCCAAGACTCACCGCAATGCCCTACCAAAGCTTTAGGTCTTCTCTTCTTGTCCTGCATGTCTTGAATACAGAAGGACTCCTCTCTGACTTCTTATTTTGTTTTGTAGATAATTTCTGCCACTGTGGATAACAACAAACTGGTTCTGGACATCGATAACAGCAAGATGACTGCTGATGATTTCCGAATGAAGTGAGTACCTCTCTGTGAACCTTGCATCTTCTCATGTCGTGAATGTCACAAGAGTAATGAATGCAGGTGTTGATACCCTCTCCCAAGTGGTATGACCAATCCTGCACATTGTGAAATCCAATGGATGTGTAATGCCTCTATTTTTCTTTGGTAACAGGTATGAGAACGAGTTGGTCATCCGTCAGACTGTGGAGGCTGATATTAATGGCTTGAGAAATATCCTGGATGATCTCACTCGCACTCGGTCTTCACTGGAATCCGAGCTGGAGTCCTTGAAGGATGAGCTGATTGCACTTAAGAGAAACCATGAGGAGGTATGATCCAGTGATAAAGAGCATGCCCAAGACACAGTCCTTGCATTCTTCACAGTTTGAAAAGTCACATATCAAGTCAATTCAGCCTTATGTCATGTGATTGTTGTTCCTTTGTACCCTGATACTGCCTTGCCCACTCTATGTTTCTCTCTTTCAACTCTGAAGGAAATGAGACAGCTGCAGGCTCAGTCTGGTGGTGATGTGAGTGTGGAGGTCAATGCTGCCCCAGGAGAGGACTTGACCAAGATACTGAATGACCTGAGAAACGAATATGAGCAGATCATCGACAAGAACCGCAGAGAGGTTGAGCAGTGGTATGAAGTCAAGGTACGTAGCCACGCACAAAGTAGAGTCTCCTTCAACGGGAAAACCCACACAGCCTGCTGCTGGGCATGCCGTGCCTTGGGCTGCTCCTCTGCACCTCACTGACACAGCTGGGAGAATGGGAAGGGAAAAGCTGCTGTGGAAACACAAAGGTGGCAGAGGTGGAGCAGACCAGGTCTGATGGGCAAGGGTGGGTGGAACATCAAGATCAATGACTAGGTTGTCCTTCAATGAGGAGAGGGTGAAAGGAAGAGGCTCCCTGGCTACCTTAGGTCTGCTCCTAGTGGGGAGTTCCTCACTCACAAGGTATGTTTGGGCTTTGACTCCTGCAGATTGAAGAAGTCAATCGCCAGGTCACTTCGAGCAGTCAGGACATCCAGACAAGCACCCACCAGCTCACTGAACTGAGACGTGAAACGCAGAACCTGGAGATCGAACTGCAGGCGCAGCTCAGCACGGTACGTGGGGCAGGATCACAGGAGGACCTTCCCTCCTCAGAAGGGGCAGGCAGAAGTAGAGCTCTGATCCTAACATCCAGCATTTCCACTTCCAGAAAAGCTCTCTAGAAAACTCCTTGGCAGAAACTGAATCTCGCTACAGCTGCCTGCTGCAACAAATCCAAGGGCAGATTAACGCAGTAGAGGAGGAGCTGGCCAGCATCCGCTGTGAGATGGAGAGTCAGAACCAGGAGTACAAGATGCTCCTGGGCATTAAGACCCGCCTGGAAGAGGAGATTGCTCAGTACCGGGCATTACTGCAGGAGGGACAGCAAGACATTGTGTATGTATTCCACATTATAACAGGGGACTAAGAAGATTTCCTTGTGTATTTAATTCTTAATAGAGAATTCCTATCCATGGAACTATATCAACATCTTTTTCTTTACTGAAGTTAGCGACTCTTCTGTTGAGTTAATTACTCTCCTTTTACAGTGCTGCTCAAGGAGCATTCCAAGGTGGAAAATCCTCTCATTCATACTCTTCTACTTCCTACTCTCATTCCCAGTGTGGTGACATGACTGGTAAGACAACACTTTTTAAGGATATGTTTGTTAGTGGATTCTACCTGCCCCAATGGCTGCAATATATTTTGTCAGATAAAGGAAAGAAAGAACCTCATTGAATGTGTCACGGAGGTATCATGGGTTAATATAGACCAGATCTTATCCTTCCTTCTATCTAAATACATAGTACAGATTTTTACAGGATGTGATATGTTTTTTTTACCCACTGGAATAAAATAAAATACAGTTCTTAGAAAGTGTCCAGGATGCTCCAAGGCTTTCAGCCTACGAGCTTCTCTTGCTAACACAGCATGTTAAGTGAAAGTGTTCAGTTCAGCAGTAAACATCAGATTTCCCCTTAAAGCAAAGATTTTCTCTTTCTTTACACAGGGCAGTTAAGAGTATGCTAGAGCAATAGCAATGGTGCTGGCATCCTCCAACTAAGAAACACTGAACATGGGCAACGAGAGAATGACTGAAGCACTTCTGCAGCACAGCTGATACAACTGGAACAACCTGGAAGGAGTTCCTGGTCACCTGTCTCATCATCCCTTCTGCCATTCTGCAATGCTTATCCTACTTGTCTGTCAAGTGGTTCTTTGTTTGAGGGCTTAAAGTCTGCTTATAATACTGCTTCTAATAAAACTTTACTTCTGTGATGCATACAAAAACAATGTGCCTGAGAAATGTCATTTAGCAAACTGAACAGTTACTTATCAAGCCAACCAAATACAGATTGTCCTATCATATTTTGCAACATAGTCTCAGGACAATGTATTTTGCACTAAGAAAATGGACCCTGTGTTGAGAGAGTAATGTTGGGTAAAAGGAACTGTCCTTAACTCCAAGCAGAGCTTTATGAAGGCTGTGTGAAGGTTGTAACACTTAGGACATCTTCCAAGCTCTGCCAATGGGAAATGCCCATCAAGTGTGACTGTCAGAACAAGAGATGTAAGTTTGACAACAGAAATCAATCCTTGACACAATTTTTCTCCTTCCTGCAAAATTACACACCATTTCCCATTTTGTTTTCTAACTGCCACCGAGGGATTGCTTCCTGTCCCCTTGCTTTCCTGCTTTTTACTGAGGACACTGAATGATGCAAGTGAAAGGAGGAAAGAAAACATCAGCGATGGATAATGCTTTGAAAATTAGTTAATTAATAGCTAATGTACTAAACTGTGTTTTATTTCACTGCTATGACCCATCTGAGTCTATTAATCTTTGGCTTTGCTCAGCTCATCACAGTTAAGAGCTCCTGTGGGAAGGTGTGACTCAGTATAGGTTGTTCCACTATGTATGTGTTTCCTGACACCAAGTACATCCACACCTTCGACTCCCCAGAGAACTACGTACTGCTAACTTCTGTTAGGACAACAGGGCAACACGTCTGCTTCCTTCAGTATCATGCACCAAAAACATTCCTGTGTTTTAGAACAGAAATTTCAGTTTAAATACCAATATAATACCAAGAACTCAGCTTTTGTCAGTACACACAACTGGCTGATGATATGTTGTAAGAGGAATGAGAGACACATTTCATCCATCAAAAGTATTTTCTGTACCATGCTTTCCTGCTTAAGGAGATTAAATATGCAATAAAACTGGAGATGAGGGGGGAATACTCAATTAGAACAGTTATTTTATACATATTTTGCTTTCTGTAGATGACAGTAAAGTCCCTTTCCAGTCTACAACTGAGTGCATCAGACGCACACAGTCAGGCTTCATTCAGTTTTAAGTGCCTGTTGCTCTCTTCTCCACCTATCAAATCTGGCCTCTGGAATTTGCTGTTTCATTTCAGACTTGGGGGGTATTCTGTTAGGGTAAGGAAATGGCAAGGTTTTCTCATCATAATTACGAGAGTATTATTTAGGTTAGGTCTTCTTTTGGTAGTCACAGGACTTGCCTTTGCCATTGCAATGTTACAGTTGCAGTCTGCAGTAAGCATCCACAAAGAAGTGATACTTCCTATTCATGTTGGAAAATTGTCTTCCCAAATTGTGTTTTTGCAGTCCAGCATCAGGGATTTGTACGATTAAAAGCCCTTCTCCAAAGGAAAAAAATGTTCATGGCAGGTTTTAACAGTACAGAAAGCACTAAAAAGAATGCAAAGATGGCTTTCACCTCCAAAGGCTACGAGAATTCATTCCCACCTCAGCTGTACTTCACAGGGCCAAAACAGCTTAAGAAGACATCTTTTCTGAAGGCAGGGTTATGGACACTTGAAGTACAGTTAATGTTTACAAATAAATGCTGAAAGGTTATTGTGCTTCCCTCTGATCTTCCAGAAGCACAGAGCAGTATCTGATCAGAAACAGAGTCTTGCATATCTAGGCCACTCAAGGGTTCACCAGAGCTGTTGTAGGTCTTTCCTCATTTCTGAGGTGATTGGTTAAGTGTAAGGTCTTTCTGAAATAGGCAGCACTATGGAGAGTCTGCAGTTAAATCTTTAGACTGAAAGGAGTGGACACACTGCAAAAGTGCCAGTCCCTGCAGCAGGGTTAGATCACTGGTGGAGTCCTCCTGCCGCTGACGATACAACATCTTTGTTCATCACCACTGATTCATGAGGCATGAACCTCTATCCAAGAATGGGGCAAGGCCTGTCCTGGGAAAATGTATGGGACGTGCCACAGACATGTCAAAGGCACAGCAACGCCTCACTGCTGCCTTCCATGGCTGGTAGGTGCTCCAGAAACCCCTGCAACTTGTTCCGTCGGGTATCTTGATATTGCTGTCTGCTCCTGACTCCTACTTACTGTTCTGAGGAGCTCTACAGGAAAGAAAAAAAATGGGCTTTGGCAGGGGGGAATTTAGAGTTCAATTAGTTAACATTATTGATAACAATAGCAAATTATAGTGGGTAGAGAGAAAGAGGACAGGGAAGGGTTACTATACTGGAAGAGCTTCATTTCTCCTGGGAAATCATAGAATCATAGATTGGCAGGGTTGGAAGAGACCTTTAGAAATTATCTAGTCCAGCCGCTCTGCAGAAGCAGGTTCACCTAGATCAGGTCACATAGGAACATGTCCAGGCAGGAAGAAGACACCACAACTTGTCCAAGGAAGGAGACTCCACAACCCCCTGGGCAGCCTATGCCAGTGCTCCATCACCCTCACAGTGAATACTTTTAAACTTCTCCTTTTTAAGTGGTAGGAAGGACTAGTGAATAACAATTTAGATAGACTGTAGAACTAAAATAGCTCACATATCATCAGATTTTCTGTTAGTGTACACATATACGAGGTGTAAGAATCTATCCCAGAGAGCTGTAGAAGAGAAAAATAAGAAATTAATCTGGTGCTCTGGAAATCATTCCTCTCTGAACAAACTGAGGAAAGGCACAGGTGAGTGACGCTGAAGAGTGATGGATGATGGATGAGGAATGCACAGAAGGAGCTCCTGACGAAACTTGTGGAAGCAGCACTTTTACCGAGACCAAGGTTGACTCACCTGTTGTAGAACAATTAATTACCAGTAATTGTTTCTGAGGTAGTCCTCTCCCTCTTTTGTGACTAAGGCACAAATTCAGTGGTGGCATCATACCTTCTGGGAAAACCACTGACAACTTTTGGTTCTTTTGCCAATTTGGAGTATCTGTTTGTGGCTCTGCCTCCAATTTCAGCAGTGGGTAAACAGCACTCGGTAAGTTTCATAGCACTGTTACCACAAACAAACTTTCCTGATTTACCAAGATCATAAGGAGCATTATGAATAAAAAGTCTTGCAGGGGAAGATCACAAAATCACACAATCTCAAGGGCTGGAAGGGACCTCAAAAGATCATCCAATCCCACCTCCCTGCCAGAGCAGGACCACCTAGAGTAGGTCACACAGGAACTCATCCAGCTGGGTTTAGAATGTATCCAGAGAAGCAGCCTCCACAGCCCATCTGGGCAGCCCCTGCCAGTGCTCCCTCACCTCAACAGGGAGCAAATTCTTCCTTGTACTCCTTTGGAACCTCTTCTGTTCCAGCTTGTCCCCATTGCCCCTTGTCCTATCATTGACCATCACTGAGCACAGCCTGGCTCCAGCCTCATGATTCCCACCCTTGATGGATTTGTAACCATGAACGAGGTCACCCCTGAGTCTTCTCCAAGCTGAAGAGCCCCAACTCCCTCAGCCTTTCATCACATGGGAGATGCTTCACTCCCTTCAGCATCTCTGTGGCCCTGTGCCGAACTCTGTCCAGCAGTTCCCTGTCCTTCTGCAACTGAGGGGCCCAGCACTGGACACAATATTCCAGATATGTTCTCACAAGAACAGAGTAGAGGGGGAGCAGAACCTCTCTCCTCCTACTGCCCACAGACCTTCTAATCCACTCCAGGATGCCATTGGCCCTTTTTGCTGTGAGGGCATGTTGCTGGCTCATGCTCATCCTGCTGCCCACCAGCACACCCAGATCCCTTTTCCCTGTCCTACTCTCCAAGAGTTCATTCCCCAATTTATACTGGTACATGGGGTTGTTCTTTCCCAGATGCAAGAGTTGTCCACTTGTCCTTATTGAATTTCATTAGATTTCTCCCTGCCCAACCCTCTAGTCTGTCCAGGTCTGGTTGCATGGCAGCACAGCCTTCTGGACTGTCAGCCACTGCCCCCAGCTTGATATCCTCAGCAAGCTTGCTGACTGTGCCTCTGTTCCCTCACCAGGGTCATTAATGAATAGATTGTATAGTACCAGTCCCAGCACCGAACCCTGAGGGACTCCTTTAGAAGACTCTTCACATGGCTGAGGACCCTCTATACTCTCTACAACAGAAAATCTCTGACCCTTCTCTGTCATTGCAAGGACTATGACTGTTAATGGCACCTTGAGAGACCTTGCTCTTGTGGCATGTGACATAAATCAGGATGTCCAAATTGACTGACAACAGCTGCCCCAGGCCTAAAAGTTGTGTTCACAGGATAGTGCAGGAAAAGTGCAAAAGAGGCACAGAAATACCCAAGAAAGTCTGAATTTTAAGTCTTTGTGACACAGTTCCAAGCAGGAAGCACATTTAAATCAGCCATTAAAAAAACCAAACCAAAACAAAAAAAGGATAGAGGGACAGAGAGACTGAGAAAAAGCATCTGTTGATGGCATGAAATTACAGCATTGGGAAATGTTTGAAATTGTTGGGTCAGCTGTGATGATGCAACAATGCCAAGAAGGAGATATAAAATCAACACCTCTGGCATTACTGCCACTCAGTGATAAACGCCTCATAGGGAAGAATAAAGGTGCATTTCAACAACATAATGAGGAAAATATGACTAAGGAATCACACCCTGTGAGAAAAATAATTTCATTTTTTTAATAATGATGACTCAGCCTCAATAACATATGCAAAGCAGCTGGTGCTGACGTGCAGATAATTAGAGAGCTACCAATAAAAGAACAATCATAATTATGAAGATCAAAGTGTTACGTTATCTTCAGCATATCTATGAAAATGTGTGTAGGGGTATCAAGAAAGAGGGTAAACAGCTTTCCATGATTCTTCAGTCAGCCATAACACACATTAGTAACTTTTATGCGTCCCATAATCGCTGTGGCTAAGAGAGAAAATGTTGCTCCAGCCACAAGCTCAAGCTTTGCTTAAGATCATAAATGAGGAAAACAACAACAAAATCAAAACAGCAATTTTTTTTAGTTTCCAAATAAAGATGAACTCACATCAAAGTTTAACTCCCACATCAAGAAGCCCCTTATCTTTCAGGCTTAAAAATCTATGTTTTCCAGAAGTTATTTAAAGGCAAAGTCTCATTTCCAAAGAAGTGCTCATCTTGTCACGTTCTCTTCCAGAAATACTGCAGTTGGGCAGCAGTGTTAGAGACCTCTGAAGCACAAGAGAGACAAAAGGATCCAAAAAGCCTACCATACAAGGATAAAATCTCTACCAGGAACTCATCAAGGTCAAAAGCCAAACTCTTTCTCTTTCCTACCTAAAGCTCCAGCAATGGAAGCACACTCCAGAACCTTATGCTTTCCGTAGATAAAAGCTCCCCTTAGCTCCCAGCCCAAATACACTCAAGACAAGTTTATGCCCTGTTGTACATGGAGAACAGGATTGTCATTTGTTTTAAATAGCCCTGCTATCTCCTTCCTTGAGAGCCATCTGAGAAACATCTTAACCTCCATTTTGCCAAGTTGAAAAGCCAAATCCTTTTGCTCTCCTCTCCCAGTGCAGACTCTGTGATAACATAGATTCCAGATTTATTTCCTGGAAGTGATAGCACCAGACTTTAGTAAAAGCAGAAGTATCTTTGTTTCTTCAAAGGACATTCTATTGAGATCTACCACCAAGCATTCTGTCAGACAGTATCCACCATAAGCTTTATTTGTAGAGAAGGAACTGAATTCTTTGAAATTCTGTTTCCAAAAGTGTCAGTTACTGGCAGTTCTGGAGACAAAATGAAACAGAGCTTATGCAGAGGGTGCCTGAGTTCATATTTCTTCAACTCCAAAATTAAAGCAGAACAACTGGGTGGTGCTTTCACCACCTGCTTTGGGGACAAAAAAATGACTACTAAGAACAAAGAGGAACGATTAAAATGAGTATCACTTACTAAGTAACCAGCAACACACTATCTGAAGCAAAATCTAACACACAGCCACCCACCTGAAATTATAGTGCATGCTTTGTGTGAATCAGCATGCAAACACAATACCTATGGGGAGGGCTGTCTCAAACCCCAAAAGAAATTCCCTTAGCACATCACTTTCAGCATGAGCACTAAGGCTGGCAAACTTCATGGGAAGCTGCACTACCTTACGGGTGACACCCACCCAACAAGATATAAATAACCATCAGTGAGGACAGAAGGCAGCAGTCTACTCTCTAGTATCAAGCTGTGCAGCAGGCTTTGCATTTGGGGCTGGATATCTGATTACTTCCATCATGAGCTGCAGCATCAAGAGAACATCTAGCACTTCTTACAGGAGCGGTGGAGGTGGAGGTGTCTGTGGTGGTGGTAGTGGCAGGAACTCTTCTGTATCCTGCAGGCGCTATGCCTCCTCGGTGATAGGTGGTGGAAGCTATGGTGGGGGAGCGTGCAGCATTGGCTATGGAGGTGGCATGAGCACTGGCAGCCTTGCTGGTGGCTTTGCAGGAGGCTTGGGAGGAGGCTTTGGTGGTGGTCTGGGGGGAGGCTTTAGTGGTGGTTTTGCAGGAGGCTTTGGTGCTGGGGGAGACATCCTTCTGAATGGCAATGAGAAGGTCACCATGCAGAACCTCAATGACCGTTTGGCTGCTTACCTGGACAAAGTGCGAAGGCTGGAGGAGGAAAATGCTCAGCTGGAGCATCACATCAGGGAGTGGTACAGGAAACAGGCACCCAGTGTTTCAAAGGACTACTCCTCCTACTACCAGACCATCGAACAACTCCAAAATCAGGTAAGATAGCCCTGGCTAACATGGCTCCATCTCTCACATCCCGTTCTTCTCTGTAAGGACACCTTCCTTCCCTCTGGCACTGACTCAAAGGGGTGGGAGGGGTCTATTGGTTGGCTTTGCTGGTGGTACCGCAGATAGAAACCTGCTGAGCTGCACCTCACAGCTCTTGTGTAAGCAAAGCCCCACACCACCCCACAAGCAAAAGGCAAGTTCTCTGAGGGCACAGCCTGAGGCATCAAGGACTGCTCCACCAGGCCCAAACATGCTGGCACATGTAACTGAAATCTCAAAAGCAGGCATGTGTGGTTGCCAGTCCTTCCCTCTGCTCCCACCCAGTTCATCTGGGTGCAGAGCAAAGCCAAAATACCTGGACTGAAAGACTTGAACTCACTTTGTCTCTGCACATTCCCACATAGCCTAGTTGGAAAGGAAGAACCAAGGCCTTCTCTTACAGCTCCCTTAAAAGGTTTTTTAATAATGAGATGAACCATAACAATAGAGACAAAGACTACACTTCCTAATACATTCAGGGTGCATAAACACATGAGTGTTAGAGGTCTCCTGGCATAAATGTTCTTCTCTTCTTTCCCCAATCAATACATTGTTTTGTCAGAATGTTTGCAGAAGCCAAAATCTTGCACACACCAGTCCCTGTGGCATGATAGTCCAACAAATTTCTGTGGCACCCACATTACTGCAGGAAAGAATTCCAAGACTCACCGCAATGCCCTACCAAAGCTTTAGGTCTTCTCTTCTTGTCCTGCATGTCTTGAATACAGAAGGACTCCTCTCTGACTTCTTATTTTGTTTTGTAGATAATTTCTGCCACTGTGGATAACAACAAACTGGTTCTGGACATCGATAACAGCAAGATGACTGCTGATGATTTCCGAATGAAGTGAGTACCTCTCTGTGAACCTTGCATCTTCTCATGTCGTGAATGTCACAAGAGTAATGAATGCAGGTGTTGATACCCTCTCCCAAGTGGTATGACCAATCCTGCACATTGTGAAATCCAATGGATGTGTAATGCCTCTATTTTTCTTTGGTAACAGGTATGAGAACGAGTTGGTCATCCGTCAGACTGTGGAGGCTGATATTAATGGCTTGAGAAATATCCTGGATGATCTCACTCGCACTCGGTCTTCACTGGAATCCGAGCTGGAGTCCTTGAAGGATGAGCTGATTGCTCTTAAGAGAAACCATGAGGAGGTATGATCCAGTGATAAAGAGCATGCCCAAGACACAGTCCTTGCATTCTTCACAGTTTGAAAAGTCACATATCAAGTCAATTCAGCCTTATGTCATGTGATTGTTGTTCCTTTGTACCCTGATACTGCCTTGCCCACTCTATGTTTCTCTCTTTCAACTCTGAAGGAAATGAGACAGCTGCAGGCTCAGTCTGGTGGTGATGTGAGTGTGGAGGTCAATGCTGCCCCAGGAGAGGACTTGACCAAGATACTGAATGACCTGAGAAACGAATATGAGCAGATCATCGACAAGAACCGCAGAGAGGTTGAGCAGTGGTATGAAGTCAAGGTACGTAGCCACGCACAAAGTAGAGTCTCCTTCAACGGGAAAACCCACACAGCCTGCTGCTGGGCATGCCGTGCCTTGGGCTGCTCCTCTGCACCTCACTGACACAGCTGGGAGAATGGGAAGGGAAAAGCTGCTGTGGAAACACAAAGGTGGCAGAGGTGGAGCAGACCAGGTCTGATGGGCAAGGGTGGGTGGAACATCAAGATCAATGACTAGGTTGTCCTTCAATGAGGAGAGGGTGAAAGGAAGAGGCTCCCTGGCTACCTTAGGTCTGCTCCTAGTGGGGAGTTCCTCACTCACAAGGTATGTTTGGGCTTTGACTCCTGCAGATTGAAGAAGTCAATCGCCAGGTCACTTCGAGCAGTCAGGACATCCAGACAAGCACCCACCAGCTCACTGAACTGAGACGTGAAACGCAGAACCTGGAGATCGAACTGCAGGCGCAGCTCAGCACGGTACGTGGGGCAGGATCACAGGAGGACCTTCCCTCCTCAGAAGGGGCAGGCAGAAGTAGAGCTCTGATCCTAACATCCAGCATTTCCACTTCCAGAAAAGCTCTCTGGAAAACTCCTTGGCAGAAACTGAATCTCGCTACAGCTGCCTGCTGCAACAAATCCAAGGGCAGATTAACGCAGTAGAGGAGGAGCTGGCCAGCATCCGCTGTGAGATGGAGAGTCAGAACCAGGAGTACAAGATGCTCCTGGGCATTAAGACTCGTCTGGAACAGGAGATTGCTCAGTACCGGGCACTGCTGCAGGAGGGACAGCAGGACATTGCGTATGTACTCTGTTTGCATAAATTCCATGACTATCTATTCTCTACTAGGACTCACAGAAGACAGTAATTTACCAGCCTATATTTGAAATCTATATACAACAGACTCTTTCACAGCATCTGCATTGATAGTATATGTCACAAAATTAATAAGCACTTCCAACTCAGAGGGAAACACAGAGCAAACACATAGGGATTGACACATTTTTAGTTATCTTCTCTTGGCTTGTTTGTGCAGAGTGAATTCTATGATAGGAACCACCATGAGGAACTCAACTATCCTCTACTACCTTATGTCAGGAGATGTGCAAGGACAGCTGGACTGTGAGAGCAGAAGCATTATAATTCTACAGTCTTTTGTTATTTCTGCTCTACAACTTTCTAGGAAAATACAGGTGGAGGGAATTCAGTTAAAAAGTAGAACAAAATCTTTTTAAGGTCCAGGAAAAGCTGAGCTGTTACATGCACTGCACATGTCAAAGTATGTTTCTTTATGAATGTATTTATTGTTTCCATCATTAAACCTCCTTTCCTTGCACAGATCGTCTCAAGGAGCTCTCCAAGGAGGAGGAATATCCTCCCACTCTTATTCTTCTACTTCCTATTCTCATGGTCAATCTGTGGACAAGTCAGGTAAGAAACATCTTCCAAAGAGAATCTTAATCTTTCCTGTTGCCATGGCTTTCATATTTTGTGTTCCAAATCTTTTCCTTGTGCTACGACTTCCACATTCACAATTGTGACAGGGATTAAAGCATTCACAACCAAATCTCCTGATTTCAAGGTGTCTTAGCTACAGTAACAGAAACAGGCTAAGCTCCTTCCCTACACTTCTGCTAACAGAGATGGACATTTAAGTAATGGATACATCTGACATGTCAGTGCTGCAAGAGGCTCTTGATTTCCCCACCAGAGTAATGTTTTCTTTTTTCATTCCACAGGACAGTCAAGAGTGTGTTAGATACCACCGCCTGAGCAGCCTGGCCTACAACATGATACTGCACACAGCACAAGCATCGTGTACTCACACAACCAATGGATTGCTCTACAAATACTATGCCTGAAGTCAAGATGAATAATTTCTGAGAGTCTTCTAAAGTTACTTGCTTTTTATTTTTTTTGTACTGGTTTTCATATGCAATCACTGTCTCTACATGCACTCACCTGCAGTGCAATTGGTGATCTACTTTCTGCTGGTAACAATGCCTCTAATAAAACTTTTCTGCAATGCAAAGAAAACCATGTGTTCCACAATCTATTAGTTATATTAATAGTGTGTTTAAATCTAAGTAGGATGAAGGAGATATACCTTCACAGATAAATGAAGGTTGGGTGTATTTTGAAATATGGCTACAAAGAAAACCATGTAGTCTAACTGAATCAGACGATGTCTGGATAAAATATCGGAGGCCGATGCATGCACTCACATTAAACTCAAGAGTGACACCTATAGGGAAGAAAAAAGGATAGGTGAAACCCTTCAGCAGAGCATATATGGCACAGGAGGTGCAAGAAGTTGATTCGTCAGTTCAGCAGCTGAACAGATACAGACGGGATTAATCAACCCCAACATTTCATGAAAACTTTGTCAAATCAGAAACATTTTCCTTTAGTTCATTGAACGCGAAATCAATCGTATTCAGGCAGTCAGCTTCTAGAAGAGGGCTCTGTCAAACCTTATTCAGTAAAAACGAAGGATTGGATCAGAAAAAGAGTGATGGGTACACAAAGTTCTCCATATCACCGAATGTTCAATTGTTAGGATTATTTCTCCTGACTTGTTGGAAGATCTGTGCTCAGGTCTTTTACCTGATGGTTCAAAAGAAAGGAAGTGTGTTCTCTTTTTTCATAAGACATCATTCCTAGCTCCATGTTTCTGTAGTGCTCGGCATGGTGAGGTGGGGGCAAGGTTCCATCTTTCTTGCTAAAAACGCTCCACTTCAAATAAGATACTTGAATTATTTGGGCCTGACACAGGAAGAAAAATTGGTGAAATATTTCACTATTTAAAACTTACAAATGTGTATTTCAGTCCTTGATTTGCAGTGGGGCTGAGAAAGCAGCCGAACAGGGTCTACCACATAGCAGGGGAGTGATTCACATGCCGCCCTTTAGCAAATAAGGGTGGGTCTCTCAAGCCTTCATTGTTCTCTGAACAGCACATAAATCACTAATATTTTTTACTCTGTCAAATAGCTTCAAACTTGCACTTGCAAACAGATTCAGGTCAGGTAAAATATAGTCTTTTTGGATAACAATGCATTACATAAAAAGGCATCAAACTGTCTACATGTTACAACCCAAAGCCGACTTCTCAGAGCAGCAGAAAAAGATGAGTCAGAGAATCTGTTTCCCTAGAAAACAAAGGAGATTTGTAAAGTCAAAGCAAAAATACCTCTCCCTTGAGTCACAGCAGGACTTAGGCTCCTGTACAAGTTGACTCATTCATGTTCTGCCTTATGCTCCCTCTTCTCATATCAAACAGTGCTGACTACTTAAAAAAAAAAGTCTAGACTTCAGCATTAGTGAGCTATAATGAGCTGTGGGATTAAATACCTTATTTTGACCACAGTTTAAATAGAAATAATGTTTCTGATCCCAGAAAGAGCCAGGCTGTCTGTCAAGAGAATTCTCAAGTCACCAGTTTCTCTTCTGCTGTCTCTCCTAGGTGTGGAGGGGAAGAAATCTCCATGCTGGGTGTGCTGCCCTCAGTCTCTGCAGAGCATTTTAAAGGTAATGAACTGAGGCTGTGTCCACTGCTAAACTGTGCTGAGATGAGCATGAGCACGAACTCCTAGCTTTCCTTGACTCTGCTGGATGAAGGCAGGACTTGCCAGAGCATATTTTGCTCACCATAGGATCAAAGCCCATCAAAACACAATGAGGTGAGCTGAAATCAGTCTACATTTGCAGTGTCAGTAGAAGAGAGTATTGTACTCTGCTCCTTTGTGATTCAGTACAGCTCTATTCCTTTGGCTAACCACACAGCAGTAGCATTTTCTACAGCTTGGCACAAGGGAGAGGCTTTTTTCTGAAGCTGCTAGTGCAGTGTGTCAGTCCATATACTACCTCAGTTCACACAGCAGCTTCCACTGTCAAATGCAAAAAATACACAGTAGGGTTTGTGACCAAAACTCTTCAAAACAGACTCAATGTTATACTGAAACCTCAGACCTAGGAAATGGTTTGGCCAAAGAAAGAACATCTTAAATCTTAATAAAATCTATAGTATTTTCACAGGGGCAATACTGTGATACTAGATGGGGTAATAAACCACTGCAATAGACAGACAGTACAAAGCTTAAAAATCAATTCATTACACAGGACAGGGAAGCAAAAGAGAGGAAATATCTGTTTCACATAATACTGCCTGAAGGTTTTGAGGTAATTCTGTATGAAATCAGCAAATTCAGATTAAGTCAAAGCCTCCTGGATTGTTCTTGCATGCATTTAATTAGCACTGAAGTTATTTTATCTCTCTTTTCAACTCATTTAGTAGCAACAGTGGCTGCTGCAGACAGGCAGGAAGCCTGGTATTACCAAGTGAAGAGGAGAAGGGTTTTATGGAAAATGAGGTTTGATGAAATGATGCTGTGTTTAAAAACCAGGCCTGTAGGGGGGACTGTGGAGATATCAACAGTTTTTACTGTTTGTGTTTCCAAAGGCAACGCAAAGTATTGAGCATTGTAATCTCTGGGTGTGTTTGAGTTTCTTAATTCTGGAAATTAATCATCTCCTCCTTCATAATATAACATTTTTGAAAGGTTAGATGACATGAGAGGGGGAAGTAGCCAGATAGAGAAGGATCACAAAACAAGAGCCACAAATTGGTGGACTGAATTGTCTGAGGGACTCCATGGTGGATCAGGACTCCCAGGTAGCTACAGGACCTCGACCCACAACAAGTATTTTGCTTGCAAAGGCAGCTGTCAGGCACTGAGAGGAACAGCATGAGAGCAAGAGCAGCCTGCTGCTTCCATTCCTTGCAGCTTTGTGCACACTCTTTCAAGTCTCTTGTACTCGTGGCTACATGGAAATGCTGCTGCAGCCTGGCCAAGCCCTCACTTCAGACAGTCTTCTGCAAGGTAGACTTCCCTCTTAGCCCTGCCACTGTCTCAAGTAATGAACAAAGAAAAGCTGTGACTCACTGTGCCTCTGATAAAGTCAGATGAAAGAAAGCTGCTTTTGTGATAACGTGTCGCATTTATCAGTCTACCATAACCATAAAAGAGAGTCGCAGTGAAGTTAAGCAAGTGCAAAAATTCCTGTAGGAAAACCTGTTCTTTCCTGTAATGCATAACATTTTTGAGAGGTAATTCCAACAAACTTCTGAATTTCTTTAAGTATTCTTACACCATGACAGACATTAAAAGGGCTTTAAAGGGCAAACGCTCTCCTGTGGTTGATACAGTGAACGTGCAATTTCAGGTGCACAGGAGCTGACTTTCGTAACTTACAAAGCACTGCCTAAAGAGCAGTTTATGCACACTGCAATTACTCCTAACAACCTGTTATTTATGATCCCACGCTCAGAGCTGCCTTGCAAAGGCTGACTACAGGGAACACCTTTCCGCCAGGGAGTGCATTCCTGTGCTTAAAACCAGCCCTGCCAGCAGGAATGCTGCTGTGGATCAAAGGCACTTAACAGCCTTATTAGTCTACATTTTCTCACATTTCTAACTTTAGTTCAGTTCCTTCCCACAACCTAATGTCAAACTGTCAAAACTCATGGCAGCACCAGAAAGTTCGTAGTGATAGCATGCACTCAAAAGGTTTTAATCAATGCTGACAACTCCTTTCTGCTGAAAATGCTGCTAGAAATCATGTCAACAGAATCTTGTCAGTTTTATTAGTTATTAAAGCTTAATCCAGGCCTTTGGTGTTTAATTAAAACAGATATAAAGCTGAATACAAGTGTCAGATGCTGGTGGAAAACTGTAGTTCCCACTTGCAGTTACTACCCAGGACTGTCCAGGAAGGCAACTCGCTTGCTATACATAAATACTGTGAAATTTGCCTATAAAATACTTGTTTCTGAAAATGGAGCAAACTTTTAAGAACAGTTAGAAATACCCTTTTCTTTCCCTAAAGGTGTGCAGGCTTTCTGAGCAGCTAAAACCAGGGCTGCAGGGCGTGTTTCCCTCTACCGACAGTTGCTATGTGAATAAGTTGTTTTAAAAACACCTCTCTGGCAGCAGCTCTTGAAACCAGTGACTACAGAACTGACCTTCCTAGAGAAAAAAAAGAAGAGTTTTATTTCCTCATTGAGCTTAACAGAGAGAGGTCTGGAAAATTTATCTGAAGCAAAACAATAGTACAAAAACCACTGGTAGGATCAGGAAAGCAAGAATCCTATTGACAGGATCCATCAGCAGGGTACAAAAAGAGGTCCTTGTTTCCTAAGATGACCTAGGACATGCTTTTAATGCTTGCAGAGTAAAACTTCTGCCCTTACTGAAAGCAGTGGCTTGTCACTATGACCAGAAAATATTATTATAAAATTAGCAAGAGAAAATAAGTGTATCAATACAAATGGGTAAATATATGAACATATCAACATGAATAATATAAACACAAATATGCTCTCCAACACTTTTACAGACATGAAGAGGATAAAATGGCTTCTGTCTCTCTGTGCTACGACACCTATCCACCCTGGGTTTCTACCAAATCTGGGAATGGGAATTTTCCATGTGGCCTATGGGAAACTGTCTGCATAGCTCCAGGTCTCCTCCTGCAGTGTGAATCATTGCCCAAGCGTGGCTGTCATGGCAAGCGCTCAGCAGTTCTTGGTTCCTCTGAAGCCTGGGACAGGTTTAGTTGATTTGCTTTTGGCAGTGGTCTCTAAATTGTTTATTGCTGCTGCCTGCAGAAACCTGACTTTTGGAACAGATCCTCTTGTCAGTTACATGTTTGACTCTTGATAATAGTTTCCAGCCCCATCATACCTTGCTGAGATTTACCAACCCGATAAGGCTAAAGGAAGTGTAAAAAATACATCCAGTGACTTGTCCCACACTCATGAGGACTTGATGTCCCAAATGATCCTTTCTTCCCACACAATTCTATAAGAAAACCTATTTTTCAGGTACTTTAGTCTCTGATGTGCATCATCATTGCAGTTCTGGATCGATAGAGAAGCCAAGAGTTTAAAGCTAGTTATGTTTCTAGGGTAATGAGGACAATGACGAGGTATTTCCAAAAGTACACACCACATCCAGCTTCAAATATTTGTCAAGCATTTACATTGCTCCCAGCTATTCAAGTGTTTGGGTTCTTCATGATCTTTTATGTATTTTCCTCATACTAAGCTATTTGAATATTATATAAATGCCAAACATTGAGAAATTGAATCATATCTACCAATATCACTAAAGAAGCCTGTAGGTCAACAGGAATACACCTCTTTCAAGTTCAGCTCAAACCACTGAACCATCATTTATTTTCTTTCATCAAAGAACTAGAGCCCTGGATAAAAAAAAAAAAAATAAGAGTTGTCTAGTCTTAGTCTTGTGATTTCTTTTAAAACTGAACTCCTGCATAACCTTATGTCTCAGCTCCTTTGATGCAGAAATCGTGGCAGCCACGGGCATTTCTCTTCACTAAATCACATTCCCTCCACTTTGAACAAACAGTGATTTTGAGAAAGTTAAGAGAGTGTTGCCCTCTGCTCTCACCTACCCTCTTTTTAAACTGTTGGCAGCTGTGTGTGCATGTGCTGAGACCTGCTTTCTCAGCACATAAACATTCTTGTCTTTGAATCTGTTGGCACTTTCAGAGAATACACGGCAAATCAAGGTTTGTGAGGATTACAAAAAAAAAAAAAAAAATTAATGATGGGTTATAAAAGTAATAAAGCCAAGAATTGTATCTTAGGCAAACATTCAACAAAGTTATTTTACTACCAGCTGCAGATCAGTTCTTGTTATCATTTGTCCTTTCCACAAGGAAGTTTAATGAAAAAATAGAAAATTATGTGTTTGCAGGAACAAAATTTAAACCTTTCATGCCCATGGTCTTCAGTAGGAGAGAAAATGCAAAGCTGTGACATCAAGAGGGTGTATAAAATAGTAGTGTGAGATGGACAAGGTTTTGATGATCAAGAGAAGAGATGAATGTTGAAAATGTGCACACAAGTGAGTCAAGAAGCCCATTTTCACTGATGGGAGCACAGGCTAGAAAGAAAGACTTGTCAGAATGGATAAACACTGAAAGACTGAAAAATTGAATTCAGAACAATAACTTGACTTTGCTCATTTGTCCATAGAAGCATCCATGGAATTGTAGGCACCAATAAAGTAGATTAAAATGTTCACAGAGTTCATTTAATTGAAATTTAGCAGGATGTGAGCGGAGTAAAGTACATGGCAGTGTCACTCAATGGCAATAAAAATGGTTTGCAGGACAAAAAATAAAAATAACCTGAAACAATAAGAAACATTTTATAAGCAGTAGTGACTAGTAAAGCAGAGTAGGCAAGGGTAAAGCAGCCAGGTCTCAGCCAAGAGCTTGTGCGTGGGCGGTTTCCACCAGTCGTACCAGATGACTTCAATAAACGTGTCTCCCTTACCCTCAGGTAAGCTGCAGATAAAGGAAACTCCCTTTGCTGGCCATTCTTTACATTTCCTTTAAGGAAAAGCCGACCCTATAATAAAATAGGTTTATTGTAATGGGAGGGGGGAAAAAAGGACCTAATCAGAATGACAAAAGCACCTTCTTTCTTGAGCAAATACTGTGCCATACTAAAGTCTTTTCCAAGCATTTAAGTACATGTTATCAAGTTTGGGAGTCTCAGCAAAAGCAAACAGGTACTGATGGGAAGTTAAAAGAAAAGCAAAACCTTTCTGGAAACAGAATGCAGTTTTAGCAAAAATGCTGCATGAGGGACTGATTCGATACTAAAAGCTTATTATGTATTTAGTGGTGTAAATAAGGACTAATAGTTACTTCATTTGATGATATCTCCCAAGCTTTTCCTCTCCTGACGCTTTCAGGTCTACTGCCCAAAGTTCCCTCCTTGGGAAATCTTTCCCTGTATGTTGAAGCAAACCTAACTTGCTTGAGTACTTTATCAATATTCACACAGTTTACTATCTGATGCTTGCTGCTTTTACTCAAGGGGTATCAGTGGCAACACAGAGGCCTTCCAGATTACACTTTTCGTGAGCTGTATCATGAAATACTATGCAGCACCATAAATGGGCATTTTATTTTACAAAGCCCCCAAATTTACTCCTTTGAGGTCCTGCCAGAGGAGCCTAGGGAATGATGAAGGAGTACATAGAGGGAGGGATGTTCCTGTCTCCTTGTAGCAGGAGACAAATCAGAACACACCATTATTTGTTCTCCTTTAAGCTTCTTGCATTTCTACTCAGTGAAGAAAAGCACATGGACTTCTTTTTGCTTTAACTATGGACTTTAATGACAAAAATATCTGTTATTCTGTAGCTTTCTTTGTTTCTGCAGGCAGACCATAACTTTCTGACACTATTTCCATTCACTGGGACTTGGAACAGTTACCTGCTGAGCAGGTTTTTCCTACCCAGGGCTGAACAGGACATTGTACAGAAGGAATGGCAGCAGGAAGCGTCCTCCATATCACTCAGGACAGGATGAACAGTTTAACTGTGCAAGCTGGAGAGTTGTGTGAATGCAGCAGTCTCTGCAGGAGGAACTCAGATGTGATGTCCCTAGGCTACAGCATCACAGTCAGACTAAGTATGGTCCATATATTGTATAGCTCAAGTGGTATATTCTGTACCTATATCATTGCAGAACTCCTCTTTCTGATACAGCCTCCTCATTAAGTGCAGGCTGGTGATAGAGGTACCTTGGCCAGCTTCCAGTTTTGTATTTGCTCTTTACCCTCCCTGTATTTGCCCTGGAGTTCGACATTTCTCTCTGTATAAAGTGAGTACAGCACTAATGGGTGGTCTAAAATACCTGATACAGCTTTTAATGGCTATAGCAGTTCTAGACAGATGCTCACACAGAGTGATCATTTCATTTGGCTTATCTTTGAACTCATTATTTTGGTAGTAAACGAATTTGTCACTGAAGCAGCACAGCATGCAAAGGTTCTGTTTACTGGAAGCACTTGGAAGTCTCAGAATTTCTGCCCAGGCCTTGTTACTGCCTGAAAGCTGCAAATGCTTAAGGAGGCCAACTTACTCCCTCTTTCTTTCTTTAAAGCACCTCTCCTGGGGAGTCACAGGGGTTTGAAGGGAGTGAGAGGTGGCAAGTAAAAGAAAGAGAATGGAAGAAAAGATGTGAGTACCCACTCCTATGTTAGGGATGCTCACAGAGGAGCTTGGACTAACAAAAGCAACATTGCTTTTGAAAATTCACCTTGGATAACAGAGGACTTGTACATTGTAGAAATAACTTTTTCATGAATCTCAAAGACTAGAAGACTAAGTGGTTACGTTCCTCCTGTCTGCTTCTCTCACTAGCAATGGAAGGACTGAATAAATGATCAAGTAATTGTTCCTGTTGTTGCTCACTCCCCCAGTACTCAGAGAAGCTGAATGCTTATATCTGCTACAAGTACAGCTAAGGTTCCCTGGAAAACATTCCTGTTTCTGTAGAAAACAAGACTCTTTCAGACAAGGCGTGTTCTCTGTCAGATCCATTATTCCACTGTCAGCCCAAAAGGAATTGAGAGCAAAGAACAGTGAAAATGTTACTTCAGAAAGAGGACTTTTTTCTCAAGGGAAGTAAGGGAAACAGAGGGGTGAGAACCTGCTTTGCCAAGGTCCACACACACTGCTCACGATTTAGGCTCCTTTCAAACTCTTTTATCAGTCTACCAATTACTAGCTTAACCATTCTGTATTAAAACTCTTTCCTGGGATTACACAAAGGAAGTTGCTGTGTGACTGTGCTGTAGCTGCAGCATTGGCTGCATCAGGCCTGTGAGCTTCCAGCCCTTTTGTTCCCATGTAGGTAAACTAGAACTAGATTGATGAATGCTCCCCTCAGCAGGGTGACGCCTCCTCTGAATCCCACCGTTTGCTTCAGGAGGTAAAGGTCAGTGGGAGGGAATCTGTTCCTGTGTGCACAGGTATTTGGGAAAGAAACACAGCCCACTTCATAGCAACTGACCAATAAGAGGAATTGCTGTGTTGGCAGAAGGCTTAGGGCTGATAAATTCCACAGGTCTCAGATAACACATTCTGGAGACAACTCCCATTGTCACAGGCATAAAATAGGTGGGGTGGGGGAACAACCGCACACACTCCTGCTTCAGGATCAGAAACTGTGTGAGCTGCAGCTTGGGTTAGGTCCTGCGTATTTCTTACCATGGCCACTTACAGCTTCAGGCAAACAACCTCTTCTGTGTCAGGGGGACCTGGGGTCTCCTCGGTCCGTTTTGGTGGAGGTTCCTTTAGGGCTCCAAGCATCCATGGCGGATCTGGAGGCAGGGGTGTGTCAGTCTCTTCCACTAGATTTGTCTCTTCTGGCCTAGGAAGCAGCCTGGGTGGTGGATATGGAAGTAGTTTTAGCAGCAGCTTTAGTGGTGGTTATGGTGGCGGTTTGGGTGGCAGCGATGGCCTTCTCTCGGGAAACGAAAAGGCAACTATGCAAAGCCTGAACGAGCGCCTTGCATCTTACCTGGACAAAGTCCGTGCACTGGAAGAAGCAAACTCTGATCTTGAAATCAAAATCCGAGATTGGTATCAGAAACAAGGGCCAGGCCCAGCTCGGGACTACAGTTCTTATTACAAGACTATCGAAGACCTTCGAGACAAGGTAGGTGCAAACTATTGAAAAATCGTCTCAGATTTGCACTTAAGAAGCATAAAAACCCAAAAGTGGCGGGGGTGGGGGGGGGGAAAGCTTCACTAGAAAACACCCAGAAGGCATTGCAGTCTATGAAAAGGAGAAGAAGGTGAAGTCAATATGCAACGATTGGGTGGGGTGGGTAAGGAAAATTATCAGTATGGAATTATCTAGTTTTCAAAACGTTAACCAAGAGTGTACAAACCAGTCAGAGGTCTCTGTTTGCTTTTAACAAAGCTTGTATCTATACACACAGAGGCACACATATACACACACGTGCTGCTCATATACACATATATGACCAGTTAATACATCTGTGCCCATATATACGCTGCTAACTACAAAGAGAGACAAATAATGACAACAGCCTACCTATCTCTGTCATCTGTTACCTGCCACATAGCTTGAAAAACTTCAAAGGCACATATGTGCTTCTTGAACAGTAAAAACAACAACTGGTGAAGTAAAATTTTGCAAATGTGAAGACTGCAGCACAAGGTTTCATCACCATACATTTATTTTTCTTTCGGATTTCACTTACTTAAGCTTGGAAGTGAAATAAGAGCGCAGAAACATTTGGCTTAGGGAAAAAAGGAAGTAGCAGACGTGAAGCAATTAATCCCATATATAAATGCAGGATGTGCCCCAATAGCCCATGGGTACCTGATAATAGATTACTGTGAGATGATACACACCCTGCAAAACATAGGTTCTGGCTGATTAAACTATGTAAATAAATGAAAGAAAACTTGAGGTTTGGTTTTCACAGTTCAGCCTGGAGTTCATGACCGCTCCCACGCAGTTTACTTTCTCCTTGCTTCAACCCAGTCACAGTCTCTATCAACTTCAAAAACTGAACTCTGGCAAATGCAGAACTGGCAATCAGATCTTTTACTTTTAGCATTCTTCTCCTTCCTGTCTTTTATTCCTCTTAGTTTAGGGAGAGAAAACGTTGTTCCAGCTATCTTTGTGGATGATCTTTCAAGTTTTAAAAGCAGCAGGCAAAAAAACCCCATGTTCTCTAGGTAAAAATTAACAGGGATTCCTTCTAAATACACAAGATTTCCTTTCATGATGCAATAGAATAACCAGTAAACACTATCCTGGGTATTCTGGGAAATAAAAGTGTGTTCAAAGACTGGGCAAATGCAGCATAAACCCATATTGTTCATAAAGCACAATCATGTAATCACACAAACCTTATAATCACTCCCCATGGTTGAGAAAATGTGTAATGAGAATAAATTCTGCCAAGAGGGGTCTTCAGACTTTGCTTCCTTTACATCTCTCCAGGAAACAAGTTCCTGCCTCCATCCTAAAAATATCACCCACCTCCTGGCTCACCAAAGTCCTGTCCTTCTAAAACAGCACATAGTTCTGTGTCAGTGTGGGACCTATGCATAAGTCACAAACCTGGCAAAAGTACTGTGACAAATCTGTGCCACATATGTGTTATGGATCATCGATACTTTCCTACTGAGATCAGGCAAATGCACTTATACTCAATGTGGTTGCAGATGGTGCACAATATTAACTCTTTTATCTTCAGATCAGGAGAGAAGATAACACAGTTGTTTCAGGCTCAGCAGTGAACTCTTGTTGTTTGTAGATCCTCGATGCCACTATCGACAACGCGAGGACTGTCTTGCAGATTGACAATGCCAGGCTGGCTGCCGACGACTTCAAAACCAAGTGAGTAGTTTCTGAAGGCAGGCTAAAAAAATCCTTGTTGGCCCAAAGGACGGTGGCTATGGAAAAAGAAAGGAATGCCTTAAAATCTCTGCATGAACATCAGCGGCAGTTCAGCCCTTTATGTATTTGCTGAAAGCACTATCTGGACCATGGAAAATTTTACGTCGGGTAAAATATATGAAGGAAAATTCAATGCTGGGTGACTTTTGCTACGTCATAAATCCTCCACACCCGGTTACTTTTACAAGGATATGGTGTGGTTCACGGTGGGCTGGCTTAACCAGCTAACCTGAATGGCTTTGGTTTTGTTTTTTTTAAGGTTTGAGACGGAGCAGGCTCTGCGCATGAGCGTGGAGGCCGACATCAACGGCCTGCGCAGGGTCCTGGATGAGCTGACCCTGGCCAGAACAGATCTGGAGCTGCAGATTGAGAACCTGAAGGAGGAGCTGGCCTACCTCAAGAAGAACCATGAGGAGGTAAAAAAAAAAAAGCCCAATAAATGAATCTGACAGTGACATTAGAAAAACTGTTTGTAGAAATGTTGGAGTCTCTGGGCTCTCCAACAGTGAAGAAAAGAATTCTGTGTAGAATGGGAAGCTATAGGTACTCCCTGCAAGTATTTAAGGGGAGTCAGTCAAAAACCAAACCTTTAAGAAAGAATGGGAGGTTGGTAATGTTTTCAGCTTATGATTATACTCTTTTGTCTTCCTCTGCCATGTCCACATAGGAAATGAGCGCCCTGGCAGGGCAAGTGGGTGGCCAAGTCAGTGTTGAACTGGACTCTGCTCCAGGCATTGACCTCTCCAAGATCCTGGCTGATATGCGAGACCAGTATGAACACATGGCTGAGAAGAACAGGAAGGATGCTGAGACATGGTTCCACAACAAGGTAAGAGAAGCTCCATACTACACAAATAGTAACCAAAAAATTCCCTGAAAGAAACAAAGTAATTGCTCAAATGCACAGAAACCTGCTGTGAAAGCCTTGTAGCCTCTACTAAAGGCTTTAATGTTTTCCCTCTTTCAGACTGAAGAGCTGAACCGTGAAGTAGCTATCAATACTGAACAACTGCAGAGCAGCAAGACTGAAGTCACGGACCTAAGACGCACCTTCCAAGGGCTGGAAATTGAGCTTCAGTCCCAGCTCAGCATGGTACGGTAAAATTTGCACTGAAAATTTGCACTCCCCCACACTGAAATGGGTACATATTCCCCTCCCTGCAGGGAGAGTCTTTCATCTGACTGTCTTTCATCTGACTGCAACCTTCCTGTGGTTTCTTCTCCAACCTCTCTGCTCTCAGAAAGCAGCTCTGGAGAGCACCTTGGCAGACACAGAAGCACGTTACAGTGCCCAACTGGCGCAGATCCAGGGCCTGATCGGCAGCATCGAGGCACAGCTGGCTGAGCTCCGAGCTGATATGGAACGCCAGAACAGCGAGTACAAGATCCTCATGGATATCAAGACCCGACTGGAGGAAGAGATCGCTACTTACCGACAGCTCCTGGAAGGCCAGGAGTCCCAGTGAGTATCTCTAGTCACTGCAGGAAACCCTCTTGCTTATCCTCATAAAGCTTGACACGGTGCTCCTTTGCCACAGGGCCTCAGTAAACGCTACTTCAAATACTCCACGGTTCTAAATCTTACAAGAAATTCATTTTTCTGGACCATGGTGGAGCTAGAAATGTTACAATTCTCACTCACACTGAGTCCTTCAAAGAGTTTCTAAACAAAAGGCAAACTGACAAGGAGTACAAGCAATTAAAGGCATTTAGCAGTTAAAGTGATAACTGATTGTTAGTTGCTAGACAGTCAGGAAACATAGTGCAGTTAGTAATGTTTTACAAAATGTAAGGATTAAGACCAAATTCCCATAAACTTCTTGTTACAAGTTAAGTACCTCTTGCCCCCTAGGAATCAGTGTAGAAGAAAACACCCTGAAGAAAAGTGAAGGCAGATGAGTGAGCTGTTTTCAGACAGCCATTAAGTGGGACTCCCACGTGGGAGCCCAGCTATCTGCCATTTCACATACAGCCTGAAGGAGGAAACTATCTCATAGCCTGGAACAACAACAACAAAAGGATATTTCCTCTATTCCTTCTTTTCCATAATTGTCGTTTCCCAGTGCAGTTGTTTAAAAATATGTTTGCTAGAACAATTCCCTCTCCTGAGCTAAGAGAGAGCAAGGAAATGACCATCTCTTTTCTGGCTGTCTGCAAAAGGAGACTGACTGATATATTGCTTTCATACATCCTCATCTCACGTACTATTTGGCACATTACCTTTCCTTTCAACTGTTTTCTCTTTGTTCTACAGGATGTTTGGCCCCATTTCCAGAACTGGTGGTAAGAATTCTTTTTTTTAAGAAACTTTTAGGAGTCAAAAAACTTTATTTTCTAAAAAGAATTATACAGACATTATGATAGTTGTGACCATTCTAGACACCAGGCTGCTACATGGCTCAGTGTCACAGAAAAAAACCACCTCAGTAGGTTACAAAGGATGACTCTGGATAGAATTTAATAAATTTCAGTCATTAAAAGATATTAGACATCAGAAAAAGATCTCAGACTATGCTACAGTAAAGGCTAAGTAAAGCACAAAGCTTAATCATTTCCCCAGATGAAAGGATACATTAAATTTAAGCTTGGCCAGCTCAGGGGGATTGTATGAACATGCAGGTGAAATTTGTCTTGAGCTTTTAAAGGTCAGATATACTGTAAAAGCGATGCATGATTCAAATCAATGGTACGAAAAATGAGAGACAAGACATAACCTAAGCTCAAGGCCCACTGCAGAGTGGTCTCAGCATGTTATGCTTAAGTAATTGCTGTTCTTTCTCTCCATATGACTGCAGACAAAAGAGACAAGCTGGCAGATGGAAAATAATAACTGAAAGTCGTCCAAATGTCATCTTCAAAATGAGAAAAAGCAGACAACACATAGGAATGGAAATGCAGAGGAATCACTCTAAACTGTTGGAAATTACTGTCTTTATGCACATAAAATTCTTGGCCACACAAAATGTAGGTAGATTCATCCATTTAGTGGTGATTAACTTGTGACTTGGGTTGGCTTTGTAATTACTTTTAGCTCTTTAATGTACTGAACTGCTGTATCTGTTCTAATAAAGATGATCTTCTTTGTGCAATCTTAACTTCCTTTGAGTTATTATTTCTGAACTTTGGCTTTAATGAGGCAGCAAGTAGCTACTCAGCTTCCTCAACAAGCCAATATTCACAGTGTCTGGGTGGCTTGAGCTCCTTTTGCTAGCAGTAGCTCTTAATGTGGAGGCAACAGCATCCTCAGTCCCTCAGAATAGGGAATATAAGAGTGGCATGCTTCTCACTACAATGGCTGTGCATTCTAAAGAGCAGTAGCAGGGAAATGTTAAGTCATTCTGTTAAGAAGCAAGAGCTGGAAGACATTTTAGGGTAAACTGGAAAGCTGTTAAAATGGCTTAAAGATAAATCCCACAGAAACACACAGGAATGAGGTTTCTTCACTCACTTTCCCAGTACACACCTAAAGGTAAAGGTAATAAACTTTTAGGAGGAAATTTCTTCTCATACTATTGAAAGGCTATTATCCTAGATGAAATTCTAGAGGTAATCCCTTCTAGCTCAGGCCCAGAAATCAGTATTTTCCTTTCCAACCACCTCTTCAAAAGCTTGCAGCCAAGGAAACTTTTCAGGACTTGTGCTAAAATAAAATCACGGCTATAGCCTGATGATCACATTTCCACCTGCCGCTATTACAAAAGGTACATGCTTAGCTCATAAGCTGAGGCTGAAATAGAAACACCATACCACAGAAAAACAGACTCTCAAGGGTTGGAAGGGACTGTGAATGATCATCCAGTCCAAACCCTCTGTCAGAACAGGACCACCTAGAGTAGGTCACACAGGAAATCATCCAGATGGGTTTGAATGTTTCCAGAGAAGGAGACTCCACAGCCCATCTGGGCAGCCCCTGCCAGTGCTCCCTCACCTCAACAGGGAACAAATTCTGCCTTGTGTTGCTTTGGAACCTCTTCTGTTCCAGCTTGTTCCCATTACCCCTTGTCCTACCATTGGCCATCACTGAGAACAGCCTGGCTCCAGCCTCCTCACACCCACTCTTGATGGATTTGTAACCATGAATGAGGTCACCCCTCAGTCTCCTCCAAGCTCCAAAGCCCCAGCTCTCTCAGCCTTTCATCAGAAGGGAGATGCCCAGACTAAAAGTACCCCAATTCTGCGCTTTTCCAGAGCAGACCATCTTGCAGCCTGTCTTTCAGGGAGGCATCGTTAAATCCTTCAGCACTTCTCCCCTTGGGAGAGAATAAGTACTTTGCTCTTGTTCATAACAAGATGTTCCTAACAGATGAATGAAGTGTTCACGTAGCAAGGAGCATCCCAAAGCTATGGACCTCCTTTGTCAAGATTGAGCAATACTCTTTGATAAATAGGTGCTGGTGCTTTGTTTTAGTCCAGCAGTGACCTGTCAACATCAGTTGTCAAGTATTGACATGGACAATCCCAGCTTAGGCTCTGGAAATCTAGTGTGATGACATTAGGCGGTGGCTTCGCTATGACAGAGGAAACTTGTGACACGGAAGAAAAACAGGCACAAAAAGTAAGAATCAGCAAAGAGATGTAGAGAAAAGGACGAGATGAGAACAACAAGCGTGGAAACAAGTGCAGAACTGAAAGTGAACCACAGCATGAAAAACATTGGCACACATGAGATGCAAGTGGCTTTTCAGAATTTCATCCATTTATATGGTGTTTGCCTCAGGAGAGCAAGAAAGGTCTTGTGCATTAATGCTTCAATATAGACTGTTCCTGAGTGCTGACACACTTTCCAAGAAATGGTTTGTACCAAATCTATTCCCTACAACAGTTAGACCTAGAATCCCTCTCAGGTGAAAGAAAAAAAACAGCTCCAGGTCTCGTGTTTAATCTTAACATACCCCTTCCCAGAGAGCAAGTTCTCATGACAAAGCCAGTCCGAGTATGAGACAACTGGTGCAGAATGCTGGTGTTGTATGGCTGAAAATGTGGAAGTGTGACAAGAAATTCCCATACTCCAAGAAGACAAGTTATAAAGACACTTTGCAAACGTATATTTTGACTAAAAGGTTTTATTTTAAAAGACTCGGTTAAATGCGGGGTTAGAAAAAAAACCAAAATGTGTAAACCCTTTAAAAGTGTTTTAGAGGTTAGAAGTGTCAAGAATTGAATGAATTAATCCTGTTAAAGAGATTGGGGACTTTAGAATCTTGAAAAGGATAGAATTTTGGGGTTTAGCGCCTAATTTTAATTTTAGTTTATAGTTTTGTTGATTTTGTCCCATATTTTTTCAGGCAACGAAGGATTTCTGGTGGAATGTTTAACATAAAATCACTCAGAGACTATAATTTTAGAGCTTGCTTTTGAGAAAAAAAAAGTGTTCAATAAAAGTTATGTAATGTCTGAATGATGGCTTTCTAAGCAAAGACTGAGACAAGAAACAAGCTGCTTCTTGAATGGAACTCTGTCCTGCTGAAAGAAGAGGCTAAACTGTGTCAACTTGGTTAATCCTATAACAGAAGTAATAAAAGAGTTTGCACAGCACAGATATGTCAGGGAACATCGCCTCAGAAAGCTCTGCGGAAGCATGACAAACCAGGGAGCTTGTGTATCACAGTACAGTGCTGAGTGCTGTGCAAGGGATGAAACTGTATGTCAGACATTGGATAAAATGTCCTAGAGTGAGAACAGTGAGAACAGAATGAAGACATAAGTTTGAAACAGCTTTATTTTAGGAGGTGTTTTGCTTCAATTTCCTTTTGCAGACCATAAGATGAAAAAGTTGTAGATTGAAGTTTGCATTCCAGCAGCAAAAACAGCTAAATGAAGAATGAACAGAGCAACACAGATCTCTGCCAGGACATACACAGCAGCCATTTGGATGTTCATTCAAAATCCTAAAAGGTGAGGAATCTGGAAGCACTTGAAACCTCACAGATTTAGAAAAATGTAACTATTTGCTCTTTTGACAAGTCAGATATAGTTCAATGGCAGAAATAACAATTGAAAAGAAGAATATGGTTCATAGAATCATAGAATGGCGGGGTTGGAAGGGACCTTTAGAGTTCATCTAGTCCAACCCCCCTGCAGATGCAGTTTCACCTAGATCAGGTCACATAGGAACATGTCCAGGTGGGTCTTGAAGCCCTCCAAGGAAGGAGCCTCCACAACCCCTCTGAGCAGCCTGTTCCAGTCACCCTCACAGTGAAATAGTTTTTTTCTTATATTTAAGTGGAATTTTTTGTGTTTCAGCTTTATCCCATCATCCCTTGTCCTGTTGCTAGATACAAAAGAAAAAAGGGCTGCCCCAACCTCCTGACACTCACCCCTTAGATATTTGTAAATGTTGATAAGCTCTCCCCTCAGTCTCCTCTTTTCTTCACTGAACAGCCCCAGTTCCCACAGCCTTGTATGTATATCTAGAATTGAGCTAAACCCAGATGATTTTCACATACTCCAAATTCAGAGAAGAAATTAGATTCATCAAAACATCTCTGATTTCTAAATTTTTACTGAATATCAAACAAGTACCAAACTACATCTAATTTTTCACCAACACAAGCTTTGCCTTACACAGTCAATTATAAAGTGATGTAATGTATGTAGGTTTTGATATGGAAGTCTTCAACCTGTAGACAGAAGTAAAACCACAAAACCCGTATAAATAAATACCACGAGACACATACACACACACACACACACGCACACAAACATTTGCCAGTGTCTGGTCTCAGTGCAGAGACTTATTCACCATTTCTCTTTCACCAGAAGAGTCAATATTCATAAATAAGCTCTCAAAGGGGAAGGGGTTTTTTTCTGTGTAGGAAAATACCTGTGAAGCTCAGCGACAGAAACAAGCTGGAAATGAACGATCCATAACCAACCACCTCCAAACTTCACGGTGCTTCCTTTTCTTGGATTGGCCTTTGGTTGGAAAATATTACTGTCAATCTGTAGTAAAATGTTAGGATATATTTAGAAGTAGTTGTTTAACATGAAAGAAAACATAGCAAAGGCGATGAAGGCAGGGCTAAGCCTCAGGTCTGCAAGTGCTGTGCTCTGCAGTTACAAGCTTTTGCTTGTGAGAGGAACGCCCTGAGGACCGAGAATTGAAAAAGCCAAAGAATCCTCACCACTATGGTTTTCAGAATTATGTTATAGGACATAATCTGTATTGGCTGCTTGATTTACTTTGGGGTTTGGTTGTTTTTTCGGTTTTTTTTTTTTTTTTTTTTTTTTGCAATGGTAAATAATCTACAGGAATGAAACAGCTTTATATCTGCTCTCTGTTTTTTATCACTGTTCACCTGATAAGAATCTAGAGTAAGGAGCATACAGGGCACTTTACAAAGCAACAGCTTGTATTTCTTCATCAAGCTTCCAAAGAAGTTGTGAAGACTGAGTAAAAGAGCACTGAATGAAAAATCCCCAAAGTTTCCTATTAAAGTTTATGGTGTTTTCCAGAACTGATTTTGCTGGACTTTTTTCTTCTAAACCGAGCTTGATCTTGCTTTTTGTGGGATCACCCAGAGTTAACCAGACCTAAATGGCATGCACACCTCAGGATATTTACATTACAGGGGTCTTAAAGGAACATTTTTTTCTCTTTTGGAGAATTTGTCTAAACTTGTCTCCTGAGATGCTAACTGTTGGAAATACATAGATTTGGCAAGCGATGCAGAACCATTAATCTGCCCAACAGCAAAACTGAACCACTGTGGCACACGTCCAGCTTCAGTTTGAAACATGTTTCCACAACTGTGAAACACCTTGTCTTTTCTAATCAGCCAAAAGATGAGTGGACACGCTCAGCACACGGTTGTTCCGCTGCTTATCACAGCTAGATTTCTGATGTTTCTTTCCTCCTAAGTACATATCTATTTGTGAATCGTCTGTGCGCTTCCCTGGGTTTGCAATAAAGACTCAGCTGAGACTTTCAGAAAACTCCTCAGCTTGTTCCAACAACTGATATAAACCTCGGTTTATCTGAATTCACCTATCGTGAACTCTAAGCTCCTCTTCTGTTGGTATGTGTAATCACAAACTGTGTTAAAAACAACGCTCTTCTCATTACGTTGTCAGCAAACATAGATTTTATATATATATATATACACATCTATCTATCTACCTGAAAGTTTCAGTTAAAAATAAATATTTTGGTGTATCCTAACTGGAGACCAGAGGAAGTTCCTTCTATCTTCAGTTCAGTCCTGCTTTTCCCTCTCCTCTCAGTTTCCCTAAAACTATCATATGCCTCAGTAGCAATTTTTTGGTCGATCACACCCCCACTTCTGCAGCTGCAGTTTGTGGCTGTCATCTGAAGAATGTCATCGTGTTGTGCAAGGAGAATGGGGATCTTTTTCAAACCCTATGCTATTGTCACGCTCCCCACACAGATATTATCCCCAGTGACACACCTCGTCAGGGCAAACAAGCAGTTAATACTTCCTTAAAAATCTCAATTTGCGAAAAATATGATGCAATATTGAACAGAGTTGTACTGCTGAATTGAACTGAATTGCCTTTTGAATTTCACTAGCAAATTATGAGGTCTGAAATACTCTGGAGTTTCAGACTCCCACTTTAAATGAAAGATTACCATGACTCTTCTAAGTGCTCCTCAAATCTTAATTTTCAAGAATTACTTCATTTCATAGTACATACTGACATTGAACACATTTATGGCTGTGTGAAGAGTGTCATCTTAAACCTGATTTGTTTAGGTCTTCCAAAAGTACCAGGAACTTATTCCTCCCATAGTTCTTATTTTAATGGAATTATTTCAATCTTATATTACCCTTCTTGACTACTTCACAACCATTTAGTAAATAAACTATGCCCACTTCTCCTTGTACATTGTTGTGTGCATATTTTTCCTCGTGTTATGATTACATGCTTTTTTTTCTTTGTCTTAAACATTCAGACTCCAAAATGTGAAGATTAGTTCCCAGCAAAGTACAGGAATAAGAACATATCAAATTGTAATGGGAAAAAATAGAGATCGAAAAGAAATAACAGTGAGATGAACTGATGATTGTACATTTTTCAATGAAAGGGGAATTTTACTTAAACTTCATTCTCAGTAGAAGTGTATTTTCTTAAAATAGCCATGCTGACTGTAGTGAATGGGTACATGGGTGTGGTTGAACTCACTGTTTTCCTATTCTTAATTCTTGAATGTCAGAGAAGTAAACTCCAAGATTCAGAACTATAGCCTGAAGAAAAAACACTCATCTGAATCATCTCTTTTGTTTAATTAAGAAAAGAAAACCCAAGCCCTAGCCCCTGAGATGTACAGCCAGCTCAGTTGGTAAGGAATGTCATCATAATTGGCCTCACCTCTAGGGAGGAGAAATTTTGGAGGGAGGGCTGCAGGTTGGGTTTGTCTCCTAACACCCTCTCTTAAGGATATAAAAGAAGCACCACTGCAGTGAAGGCACACACTTTGCTCTCCAGACTAACCTAACAACTGCCCTTGGCACCTTCCTGTGCTGCAGCTATGGCTACTTCCTTCATCCAGAGCTCTTCTTCTACCTATGGTGGTGGCTTTGGTGCAGGTGGAAGCAGCAGCTCTCGCCTTTCCTCAGTCCGCACAGGAGGAACCTGCCGAGCTCCAAGCATACATGGAGGATCTGGTGGCAGGGGTGTCTCCATCTCCTCAGCTAGGTATGTCTCCTCTGTAGGAGGTGGATATGGTGGTGGCTTGTCTTCTGGTTTTGGTGGTGGTTATGGAGGAGGCTACAGTAGCTTTGGAGGTGGTGCAGCCTGTGGCTTTGGTGGAGGGGCTGGCTTTGGTGGAGGAGCTGGCTTTGGTGGAGGTTTTGAACTTGGTGTTGGCTTTGGTGGTGGTGATGGCCTTCTCTCTGGAAATGAAAAGATAACTATGCAGAATCTGAACGATCGTCTGGCTTCGTACCTGGACAAGGTACGAGCACTGGAAGAGGCAAATTCTGATTTAGAAGTTAAAATCCGAGACTGGTATCAGAAGCAGGCTCCCACCAGCCCAGCCCGGGACTACAGTCATTATTACAAGACCATTGAAGATCTCCGAGACAAGGTATGACATTTGTATGCAGAGGAGTTGTAAGAATGCATTAGGATTTTGAAACTGCATATTCAACTTCTTTAAAAAAAGCTAAAATAAATATTGAATTCCCCAGCCCCAAATATGTTGTGGTCGTGAGCATTCTGGCAGAAAATAGCACATTTTTCTCTGTTTGAAAACTAAATATGTTATCCTGGAAACGTGATGTTTGTGGAAATTAACACGTTTATTCAGTAATAAAATAGTAAAGAATCAGACAGGTAGGTCTCCAAGTCTGAAAAAAAGAAGTAGTTCTCTTAGCTGCAGATAAGAGCAGGTGTCCTACTAATGTATTTTCTAATTGTGTTTCTAGTTTGGGTTACTCAAAGGTATCTCAGTTCCATTTTACTTATGTAATGTGGAAAAAAAAAGCTTAACCTGTTTGGTTTGTCTCTATAAAAGCTGTCAGAATTACAGTGTGACCAAAGAGCAACACAATACATTGGAATGGCTATTGCAATCCAAAAAACGTGTTTTTCCAGTGACAACTGCAGGTTGCTTTTTTTTCCTGCCCTCTTTGATGGTTTACAGCCTCAGTAAGTAACTCTATGTGCTCAGGACCATGATATTTCACTCTTATTCACAGAAAACTTTGTGTGTGTGTGTGTATTCAATTACCAGATCCTTGCAGCTACTATTGACAATTCCAGAGTCATTTTGGAGATTGACAATGCCAGGCTGGCTGCGGATGACTTCAGACTGAAGTAAGTTAACCTGGAGCACACTTGTATTCTCTCTCATCATCTCTCTCTCTCTCAAAAGTGCCTATCCTCATGGATAGGCACTTTCACTTGATAGCTTTTGATGATAAAAAAATCCCAGCTAAAGAATCAATGTGATGATCAATTCAGAATATAAACCTGATAGGACATAGCATCCAGATCACAAAGCTGTTCATGTAGTAGATTGTAGTTCATGTCTGATTTTTTTAGTGATGCTCTTAACTACTTTTACAAGCCTAAATCATGGGGGAGCAGGAAGATGGGAATAGGTTAAAAGGAACAGAGTAGTGTGAAAAGGTCAGTGCTCAGCTGCAGGGGTTCCCTCTCAAAAGAGTCTGGAATTTAGAAAAGAAAGACAAAGAGTAATTTGAGGCTTATCCAGCTCCTGGACTTAGCAGTACATCAGATACTGCTGAAAGGATGACAAAGGTCATTGCAAAACAGATTTACCTCGCAATGAGGTGCCTGCAGGTTTACATTTTCATCTCCAGTGTCCTAGGCAGCCCTGGGCACTCTCTGCTTTCCTTTGCAGCCAATAGGAGACTGCAAACAGACTGTCCTGTGTTTGACAGCTTTTCTATTGATGCCGGTAGTCGTTATTAGGTTCTGCAAAGTGAAAGGCCACGTAATCCCCAAGAATAAGACCATATGGCAATTTGTGCACTTTTTATATGTACTTTCTTTATATATATGTACTTCTCATAGTTGGATGTTGGAAAAAAAAAAATCTTTCCTCCCTTTACACTTCTTTTCACTATCTGTGTTTTCCTTTATAGCCCACTATTCCTCCCACACTCAGCATAAAATTTCATTGGTTTGTAGCTCTACTGAATGCCAACTTGCAGCTGTTCCAGTGCTTGTTTCTTTTTTAAACTGCAGATATGAGAATGAGCTGTTCCTGCGCCAGAGCGTGGAGTCTGACATCAACGGCCTGCGCAGGGTCCTGGATGAGCTGACTCTGTCCAGAGCTGACCTGGAGATGCAGATTGAAAACTTAAAGGAGGAGCTGGCCTACCTCAAGAAGAACCATGAGGAGGTAAGAGTCCATAACAGTGCAAAGAGGCAATTACTTGCCTTTGGAACTTTTGGCTCTCGGGTATGGTGGGGTAAATACAAACACCTATACACACACACACACAAAGAATGACAACATTACAGTGTAATAAGAAGAGAGCGGTCATATTAAAATAATCCAAAGGGTGTCCTGAGAGGTGTTTCTCTGATTCCAAACTGTTCAGACCTGTGAGTCACGGTTTGACATTCATGAACACATGACACTGAGATAATTAAGCTCTGTACATGACATGTAAATATATGTGTGCTGTGTGTGAGTACCCAGAGAGAAGCACATGCAGTGAGTCAGAAAATGTAACATTTTGATATGTGTTCCGACTGTGACAACTGATAATAAAAGTACTGTGTGCCACTGCATGGGTTGCTGATGGTAAAGTCTAGGAGAAGAGACAGGCTCATCTTTTTGTGTTCTCTGCCTTCTGCCTATCCAGGAGATGAAGGAGTATTCAAACCAACTAAGTGGAACAGTCAACGTGGAAATGGACGCGGCTCCTGGCATTGACCTGACCAGAATTCTCGCTGAGATGAGGGAACAGTATGAAGCTCTGGCTGAGAAGAACCGTAAGGATGCTGAGGCCTGGTTCTTCACCCAGGTAGTTATGCCAATAAATGTCAAACATGTACTGCCTTATTGTTAATGCCTCAGCAGATGGGATGGGACCTCCCCTTATCAGAAGATTTGAAAATGTTTTTGTACGGTATGTGTGCAATTTTACAGTTGTTTTTTTCCTTTCAGACTGATGAGTTGAACCGTGAAGTAGCCACCCACACACAACAGATCCAGACGAGCAAATCAGAGATCACAGAACTGAGACGCACCCTCCAGAGCCTGGAGATCGAGCTCCAGTCACAGCTCAGCATGGTATGGAGCTGCCCCGAGCACCTCAAAAATCACTGCTAGTACACTCTTCTCTTCCTCTCTCTCTCTGTGTTGGCTCCTCTTAGATGCCTCCTCTGTGGAACAAATCTTTGTGCTAACCTATTCTGACATCCCCCTCTAGAAAGCTGGACTGGAAGCCAACCTGCGGGACACGGAAGGACGGTACTGTGCCCAGCTGTCACAGATTCAGGCCCTTATCACCAGTGTCGAGGAGCAACTGAGTGAACTTCGATGCGACATGGAGCGCCAGAACCAGGAGTACAGAATGCTCATGGACATCAAAAGCCGCCTGGAGCAGGAAATCGCCACGTACCGCCAGTTGCTGGAGGGCCAGGACGCTCAGTACGTTACCATACACAAAATCTTGTGATCATTAGATAAGGTTAACAACACAACATATTGTAAAGCAGTAATTTGTGGTTGCTAAGCTGACTCCAGAGTACTAAATTACACTCGCTGCATACACAGCCTTTGGAGTACTGGCAAAAGCCCAGCAGGCATTGCTGTAATTCAAGATAAATCTCAGAATCTGCTGATTTGAAAATACAAATGCAACCATTTTGACTGCGACAAATTATAGAAGGCACCAGATTCTATATGTATGTCTTACATAATCCTCTTGTTGCACTGGAAAAATAGCCTCCAGCCTGAAATAACCTATGCAAACCTGTTCTCAGCATTTCTTCAGCTCTTGGTTTTGTGTATGTGTGCACAGAGGTGAAAATGTTCATCACTATCACCATACACCAGTACTCCCAACATCTTACTTTAGTAAAATCTACATTTAGTGCCTATTTCTCTGATCTATGCATGGAATTACTTTCGATGTCTGAGGAGGAAACAGCTCCTTATAATGTTTTTAGACTATGAGAGTTTGAGAAGTGAATGAAGACATATCAGGACCAAGAACTGGTCTGACTGCTGCTCGTGTTTCTTATCAGGCACTTAAGAGTCACCTTCAAAGCAGAAATCACCTTAACTGTCACACTACTAACAACACACCCACTGAAACCAGCAGTGTGAAATCATGGCTCTTCACATACAGTGGTTCCTGCATGGACCAATGGTTTGAGTGGACAGGGTCAGTGCTGGTCATTAATCAAATATTTCTTCTTTTCTACAGGCTGTCGGGAGTGAACCCTAAAGATGGTAAGAAAAGTTTTTATTTAAAGAGGGGATGAAATGAATTCATAAAATAGGTTTAAATACACCTTCTCTTTTTTACTTAGGATTTCTTCTTGCTAACAGAGATTACCTTCCTTCTTCCATGACCACACTCTTTATCACTTAGAAACAAACAAAAATAATACTTTATCTTATTTTATGAACGTTTTTGAAATCAGTAGCTTGCCAAAATGATTGCATGAACTCCTCACGGGGTTTAAAAATAGCGAAAGCTCCAAAAGATTGCTAAACTCCTCTGCTGAGGAGCTCTGCACAACACACGAGACACGTCCAAATCCACCATGCGATGTGCACTTTTCAGAGCTACAGAATGAGGACCAGTAGGGAGAGAAGATGAGTTGTAAAGGCTGTTTCTGCTTTGATATGTGGAAAAGACCTTGTGAGGAAACAAATGAAAGACTCCACTGCACACCTCTTCAGTGTATTAGCAGTGCCCCTTTTTTTTCCCTCTAGCTGATTTCTTTTTTTTCTCTTACAACAGCACATCTGAGCCTTGGAAGAGTTCGTGGGAGCCTGGAAGATGATGCAAAATCTGGTTCAACTCGTGAAAGGAGATTCCAGTAAAGAAATACTGAATCTCCTCTTGGTTACGACACCATATTAAACCAGTGAAGCCTACACGTTGGCTAATGCTAAGAGAAATAGCCTTTTCCTTTCGCCAAGTCACAAGAGTGTAATCCAAGAACGTGCAATGGCTTAATGTCTTTCCTTCAATTTGCTCTCCCTTTTTTTTTGTGTGTGATCATTTGGCTGTAGGGGTCAGGGATGAGCAGCTTGTTTTCTGTTAGTAGCTTTATATTTTCCTTATGAAAGAGCCTATATAATAAAGTTTCTGCCTTGCTTGTGCAAATACATCCATTCTCATGTGTTTTTTTGAAAAGGCTGTATGGCATTGCCACACACGTGTCCATACACACGCCCTAACACAGTGCTTCCAGCAACCCAAAACAAGAGACAGGAGGTAACAGCAAAAATAATAACTTCAATAATGAGTGATGATGAATGGACAGATATAAAGTGACATTAGATTCATCCAGGGATCTGAAACCAATATCAGTAAAAACTGACCCAGGCTGCCCAGGGAGGTTGTGGAGACTCCGTCTCTGATGTGACCTGATGTAGGTGGGACCTGCTTTGGCAGGGGGGTTGGACTGGATGATCTCTAAAGGTCCCTTTCCAACCCCTACCCCAACCAAGTTGATTCCATGATGCAAAAAACCCTTAGCGTCTTTGTGCCGAATTCAAAGGGCACAAACATGACAATTCATGCACAAATAAACACATTCTTGCACCAGTTTATAAATTTAGTATCTTTTCATATATGTAGATATATATATCTTTATGCTCTTGCACTTCCTTCTTCAAAAAGACAAATTCCTTTAGCTTTGCACAAGCACTAGATAAGGTACAGGTGAAACGAACTGTTCGAGAAGCATTTGCTATGACTATGTTGGTCCTCACACACAGTGAAGACACTCCTCAGCTGTGACATTATTGTAGCTGTTTATTGGTTACACTGCCTTTTCTCAGCAATAAGTTAGTTTGATAATCTACAGTAGTTTAATGGAAGAGAGATGCATGTAAAGATTTAAGGGCTAATAAATCCCATCTTTAGAAGCTGATAAAAATTGGACACATAAACAATGTATTTTGCTATCCTGTTTGGAAAATTTGTTGTTACCCATCACTGCGTATTTCAATCCACATAACAGCATTTACAGAAATAATAGAATGGTAGGGGTGGGAAGGGACTTTTAGAGATAATTCAGTCCAAATCTCCCTGCAGAAGCAGCTCTCACCTAGATCAGGTCACACAGAACCATGTCCACGTGAACTTTGAAGACCTCCAGAGAAGGAGCCTCCACACCTTCCCTGAGCAGCCTGGACCAGGGCTCCTTCACCTCACAGTGAAATAGTTTTTCCTTATGTTTGAGTGGAACTTTTTGTGTCACAGTTTCATTCCATCACCCCTTCTCCTGTCACTAGATAAAACAGAAAAAAGTGCTGCCCCAACCACCTGACACTCACCATTTAGATATTGTATATATTAATGAGATCCTCCCTCAGTCTTCTCCAGACTAAACAACCCCAGGGCCAACAGCCTTTCCTCAGCAGGAAGATGCTCCAGTCCCCTGGTCATCTCAGTGGCCCTGCACTGGCCTCTCTCCAGCAGTTCCCTGTCCCTCTGCAGCTGGGGAGCCTAGAATGAAATAATTTCTAGAGTTATGTATTTTATTTTCCTTCCAATCTCCTTAGAGCCATTTTGTTTTCTGTTGTCTGGCATTAAAAAAATAAGTTCTACACTGTTAACAGCAGCCCCATGAACAAGGATGCAGGACCATTGTATAACACTGATAAATACTCAGTCACACTGCTGGTATTCTCCCTGGAAAGAACTGAGAAGCAGATCTTTCAAACTGCAGAAAAACAATGTCAGAATCTGCTAGAAAGAGAAAAAACAAACAATACAAGTTATATTTTTTCCTGATCAAAAAAATCAGGTGACTACTACTATATATGGGTCAGACAGCAAGAGATAGAAATTGTACAGCCAAAGGCAGATATCCATTTATAATTCAGGTGGAGGAGTAGAATCTTCAAGGGATGCTTGCAGGACTCAGACAGTGGAGGAGACAAAATATTCTGCCTCTGCTTAAAACTGCAGCCTATAAATTCAGCTCAGTTTGCTTTTCATGTTCCACTTCAGTAGAACAAGTACGGTTCCCAAATAAAGCAACTTTGGGACCCTGCATTCCTCAGTCTTCACTAGTTGTGCGGCTCTCCAGCTCTCAGGGAGAGCCGTTTGCAAGGCACAAGGAGTCCTTCTCTGAAGACATTCCAAACCCAGTTGGATGAGTTCCTATATGACCTACTCTAGATGGTCCTACTCTGGCAGGGAGGTTGCACTGGATAAAGTCCCTTCCAGCCTTTGAGATTCTGTGATCCGGTGGAGAAGCCACTGTCTAATGGTGCCATCTGCTGACAACATTTCGTTTTCGGACTCCAACCACCGCTTCTGTTCTGTAGTCTGTGGATTAAAGATTTAACTAAAACCGAGTCCCATAGTGCCAGCTTGACAAAGGAAAGTCATGCCTTGTTTTGAAGTCAGTTTTTCGGTCTTTCCATGGATACTCACCATGTGTTGATGAAAAATGTGTGTAGTTTTTTTTCCAGTGTGAAAAGGCTGAGCTTCAGAGGAAGCGCTTCCTATGTACCAGATCACCTTTGGTTTGTACTATTTGCCACAAAAATTACAATTCTGTTTTTCATGACTGGCATCATGTTCCATGAAGCTATCAGGGATTAGGGCAGAGGCTGTCTCACAAACTTCATCTGGAGTTCTGTGTCCAGAGGGAAAGGGAACTGCTGGACAGAGGCCAGCACAGGACCACCAAGATGCTCAGGGCGCTGAAGCATCTTCCTGCTGAGGAAAGGCTGTGGGACCTGGGGCTGTTTAGTCTAGAAAAGAGGAGACTGAGGGAGGATCTCATTAGCATTTATAAGGATATAAATGGTGAGTGTCAGGAGGTTGGGGCAGCACTTTTTTTTCGATGGTATCCAGCAACAGGACAAGGGGTGATGGGATGAAGATAGAACACAAACAGTTCCATTTAAACATGAGGAAAAACTATTTCACTGTGAGGTGAGGGAGCCCTGGCCCAGGCTGCCCAGGGAGGGTGTGGAGGCTCCTTCCTTGGAGGTCTTTAAGACCTGCCTGGACATATTCTTATGCGACCTGATCTAGGTTGACCTGCTGCTGCAGGGGGCATTGGACTAGATGATCTCTAAAGGTCCCTTCCAAACCCTACCATTGTACAATTCTGCGAGACTGTCAGTCTCCCTGCCAAGCAAGTTGTGCATCTCACCAAGTAATTTCATGTGAAATAACGTTTCACTTAATATTGTGTATTTTTATATATGTCTCTGTGTTTCAGAATAATATTTCAACGAAATGGCAGAACCGCCCTGCTAGAAAATTCAGTCTGAAATTAATCCCTGGTCAGATGAATTTAAGAGCAGGATATCATTTGTCCTATTATAATCTGTTTTTTTTTTTTTCAAGTTCATTGTTTGTCTCAAGTCTCACTCCCATGCAGCAGGGCTGACACCCAGCTGTAGCCATCAATAGCAGCTGTTATCAGAAGATTTAGTGATAGCCTTACCTTGTACTTACTGGAAAACCATATCTTCAATGATTAATTTCCACAAACAATTAAAAATATTAGCATTTCCATACAGCACGAGGAAGGAATATGTATTCGATGTAAATCTAACTGCTACAAAGCAAATCCCCAGGCGCTGATTAGAGCTGGTGGAGCCACAGGGAGGAGCTCGACACCTGCCCTACTCACAACAGGAGGCATAGGACGCTGCCCAGGAGAGGGAGAAGTGCTCTTTAGTACATTCAAATGAAACGGCGATAGGGGGAATGCCTTCAGGTTTCTTGCAGGATAGTGTAACTCTGGTTTGCATGGTCTCTCTTGACTTCACCATTCAGAAAGAGTAAAATCTTGAGTGCTGAGCCTTCCGTTGATGCAAAGGGAAACAGCTGCACTGTTTCAAAGTGAGACGAAGACCAAATCAGCTTCCCACCTCTTCCCAGACCTTCGGCTTCTCTCCTGTCCTTCAGTCACCGTCTAGAACCACTGGTAAACCATATAGCCGCAGCTGTTGCCATGGGAACGCTTCACAACGCACCACCTAATTCACAGCAGGAGAGATAAGGAAATCTTTGCAGAAGCCAGGCTTGCCCGTTCTGTATTCAATGGAAGAAGTTTGTCAGAAGGTTACTGAAACTTTTGAGAAAGTCTATTTGTACATGATTGCCAGGTCACTTTTTTTTTAGGGCTGGTAGCTTTAAACAACCATTTGAGTTTTTCAAGTTTTGTTACAAGCTCGTATTGTAAATATTTTCTATAGCTAAACTTATAAATATCTTAATACCTTGATACCAGTAACAGCAAGAAATTCCTGCATTACTATTTTAACAAGACTATTGAAATATGACTGCAAATCACCAAAAAAAAATAGTAGAAATGTTGCTAAGTACCTAATTCTCAGGTATTTCACATGGGAATGGGCAGCTGCAGGGAATAGCTGGGCCTTCCTGACTTTGAACTGGAGTGTTAGCCAAATGACTGAGGTTGGAAAGCTTCATTAAAGCCTCATGTCTCATACAGGCTAAAGCTGTTCAGTGCGTTAATGACAGCTTGATTGGACATGCTGTGTTTCAGGATTCACAGACTGCTCTAATTCCAAAGCCTGAGAATTATAACAGAAATAAAGTATCTGCAGAGACCCATCCCTGCTCCAGCTTTCCATTTATTCCAACACAGACAATACTCTTCCCCTCATAAGGTGGAAAACATTAACATATTAACTATAGGTTTAGAAAAATGTCTGAGGCAGAGCTGATCTTGCCCCACACCTACTGATTTTAGCCACACCTCACCATTACAATATGAAAAGAAAAAGAAAAAAACAACCAAAACAAGCAAAAGGAAAGCAATCAGGTGTGTGTCTGTGATTCCAAATAACAACAGTGCGTGCAGGCTCATAAATGCTTCAGAATTGACCAAGAGGAAGCACGTTTCATGATGACACAATCTTGTTGCTGTAGTCATTCATCGAAGGGAAACTCCCACAGGAAAGGGCATAAAGCTGCCTAGGGAAGGCAAAGAGGCTGCTAGTCAGTCAAACATTGAGTTAGACTCACACCAGAGCTAAGCATGAGTACCAGCCAAGGCCCTTTTCATTTTTTTTCTGGGTCCCTTGGGGGTAGTTCAGGGTGTGGTTTGGCCCAGCCAGGAACTTCTTACAGACCTTCAAGTGCAGATGGTGGTGCCAGCAGCACACATACCTCCTTCTCCTCTGCCAGACATTTCTGGCTGGCTGCTGGTGGAGGGGCACCTTGGGCAGGCTTCAGCGAGCGCCATGGGGAAAGCATCTTCCTGGGTGGGAATGAGAAACAGACCATGCAAAACCTGAATGACCGTTTGGCTGCCTATCTGGATAAGGTCCGTTCCTTAGAAGCAGCTAACGCTCAGCTGGAAAGCTGCATCCTAGAGTGGCACAAGACAAAGTCTCAAGGAAAGAGGCATGACTTCAACCAATACGAGCAAAACGTCACTGACATGCAAAGACAGGTAAGTCAGAGCTGTAAGTGACTATGTCATTCCCTACTCTTTTAAGGAATGTGGGTACTCAGTTATGCCGATGTCTTTAGAGAAAGTGACATAAAACCTTTTAAATGCTAGAAATAGTATAGAGAGCAGTTACAGGACTTGGGCATAAACATTGGCTGTGTTCACAAGGGGAAGAATGGGATACAAGAGAGGCTGGAAAGAGATCAGGGAGATTCTGTGAAGGCTAGTTGTGTAAAGAGATGTGTATGATGCCAAGTGTTCATTTCTGTACATGAAACTGTGGTTTGAGTAACTACATCTGGCAGAATTGGGTCTTTTTTGACTGCACATGTATTCAGGCAAATTACAAAGCAAGCAAACTGAAGAGACTGCCTCTTTCATGCATTCTGTCTTCAGACATGTACTGCTGCATCTCGCTGCTTTGATTCCTGTGGTAGCAGTCAATGAAACTATAGGAGCTTTGTGTCCAATGAGCTTATGTAATCAGATGGAAAAATACTTCGCTGTAATTAAGAAAATAGCAGTGACAAATTCCTTGTGGATGTTTTCACTATAATTAAAAGGAGAATTTCTGGTTCCTGCCAGTAGTTAATATTAACGTTCAACAGTAACTCTTTCAAGCTTCCAAACTCACGTGTCTTCAAATTTAAGCATAATATTAATCTGTATTCATAATGAACATACATAGCACTGTAACCACCTGTGTGACTAATCAGTGTAATTAACTTTACATAGCTATATGGGGCAAAACCCAAAGCTATTCAAAACACAATGTAGCTTTCCCCCCACTTTTTATAATATGGTTAGTTGGCATTCTCAAGACCCTGAGAAATTTCCTTCAAAAGGGCTTGGAAATGGTGTTATCTCACATCTTTGCTGACTGAGACCAGGGATTTAATCAAATTCCCTGCTCGCTGTTAAATGTGTTGCCTCCAGGCAGAAGATGAGGCACTCAGACCACAGATGATGTGTAAGGAGAGCCAGAATTGTCATCACCTATTTCTGTTTTAAGGATAAAGAGAAGTCATCCGTCTCAAGGCTTATCACTTGAGCGCTTCTTTCCTATTTTAACTGATCCAGAGCTCGAAGCTTGTTCATCATGAGCATAAACGTCTTCACATTCATTTAGAATTAATAGATCTGAAAGATTTAAGAAGACAGCAAGACTCAAAACATAATGCTGATGGGGGTAAAGCCCTCACTTTTGAATAGGTTGCACCCAAAACGCTGATCTTGAACACTCCTCACTTGCTGGCTACAAGCACCTGTCAGATGAATGGCTGTCTCAGCCAACATGTGCAGCCTGTGGTTCTTAGACTGGGGAGCAAGGGCTATTAAAAGGATAATTTACAGGTGACAATTCAGGGATTTAACCCAGAATTTTATCTTTCTCTATAAATTACTGCAATTAGCACCATGTCTGCTAATAAAATGAGTGAAAACATAGCATCTAATTATTAACTGTAATTAAATTAATGAACCATGAATTAAAAAAGTGAAGCTAATACAGCACCTAAAATGAAATTTAAACAAAATTTAGGATCCCCTATGCAATAACACACAAAGTCTATGAGATACTGGCAGCCTAAATTCAGAGGCATATAATCATTTGAGTCCTACATTTTGGACCACATTCTTCTCTGAATACCTGAATTCTAGATGAACACAACAGTTGGAGTAACAAGTTGCAGCCTGATTCCATTCTAACCCAGATATAAAGTAAAACAACACCAGTTCTTCAGGTAAATGTTTTGTTCAAACATCTTGTACATTTAAATAAACAAAGTGATTTACAGAACATTCAAGAGACAGGATCAATGCTGTTGGACAAAGGACACACACTGAAGAAGATGTCAGCATGGGAAATCTTATTGAGAAAAAAACAACTGTTTGAGAAGGAATTTGGGTGTAGTTCATATATAATAATGTGTGAGTTCTTCAGTTATCTGTAAGTCTGCAGATTGGTATTAGCGATGCACCCATACTCATGATGGATGTAGCGAAGAATTCTGTATCATTATAATCAGATAAATGTCCACATTTGGAACGCACTGCTAGCTGGGATAGCAATCAGTGTTGCACAGTAGCTGGCAAAACTCTGACAGTTGTTCAGATTTGAACAGAAAGATCCATAAGGCGTTTACAGAACTGTGCTGCAGTGTTACACCATGATTGAATGTCACAAAGTCAAAGCACTTGTATGTTGCTTTCTCATTGCTTTATTAAATGTACCATTCCCTGAGGCTGGATTCAAGAACTGCCTCTTCTCTGACAACAAATTCCAGGCAGCAATACATTTAGGGTATTGTTATACTTCTTCAGCTGGCCTTGATCATGTCCCAGGGCAGTATTCGAGATGTGCTGCTAATTGCTCAAGAATGTGCAATCTGTTAACAGATTAGTTAAAACATTCCATGGGCACCTTCATTTTTACTATGAGAGGTAAACTTTTGACACTTCAGGACAATTTTGTCATTTCCTTGTTTCTTTGTGATTCATTTAGGTGTGGGAAGTTTTACTTCAAGGTGCTGAGAGCTCTGTAGATGGCTAATGATTTCTGCACAGCCATAATGCACCTTGTTTTGCTATGTAAGTGTTGAGTGAAGGCTGCTGTTGGATGGCAACCATGCTGCTCTTTCCTCTTCAATAGAAAAGGACATGATGTCCTACACTTATTAGTTCCTGCTAATGATGTATGAGTTTCTGCTGTAATTATTTCCAAGATTTTGAATGGCATGCTGAGATTTTTCACATCCGGATCTGTAGTTCAAATCTATTTCATGCTAACAGGGACTTAGAAATCCTTTGCAGTACACATTGATTACACCAAAGGAATGTTGCTGTACACACTCTCCTGCACTTTTTAGGGCAATTTTCAACATCCCAAAGCAAAATCAGAAACATTAATGAATCACTCCCTACTGATGGACGATTCAGTGCAGTTACAGGTGAATAACTGAACTGACCCTGAAAACTAGATACCAGTGATATTCTCAAAATGGCATTCCATGTGACTCCAGGCAATCCATCCAACGATGGACTTGAAGGTTCCTGCTCATGAGCTGCTGCTACTCATGATTAATCCTCAGCATCACAACACTGACTCAGCAAAGCGTTTATGCACATGTTCACTTTTTAGCATCCTATTAAGTCCAGCATTTTGATTGCACTCAGAAACAGTTTAATGGTTCTTACTGAAATTTGCCCTGAGATGATCAAGGCTGCCTTTCCAGCAATGCAAAACAGAATTAAAACCAGTTCACAAAAAACAAGAAGCTGGTGACTGTTACTTTGTAACATGCCATGAACTTTGTGTAATATTATTCATATCCTCTATCTGTCAGGAATAATAAGATGATTGAGTGATGAAGCCCTGGCCCAGGCTGCCCAGGGAGGGTGTGGAGGCTACTTCCTTGGAGGTCTTCAAGACCCGCCTGGACGCGTTCCTGTTTGACCTGATCTAGGTGGGACCTGCTTTGGCAGTGGGGTTGGACTGGATGATCTCTAAAGGTCCCTTCCAACCCCCACATTCCATGACTGTATGATAATTTCTGGTTAATATTCTATGATAATTTCTGCAGAAAAAGTAAGACAAAGATAAAAGTAAGATTATGGACAAAAATTGCAGAAACATCTATGTGACTTGGGAAACGAAGCTTCTTTTATTCATGTACTCTCTTTAGCACAGGAATTCTTCTGTTTAGATGCTTCTTACAAGCAGCAGGGAGTCTGAAACAGGGTAGGGTATTCAACATCATTGTATGACAACACTGAGCCTTCTGTTGGATTCTCTCTTTTCCAGATAGAGGATGGCAAGATCACCAATGCCAGTATCCTTTTACAAATTGATAACGCTAACATGGCATCTGAAGACTTCAGGCTCAAGTAAGATCTTCTTTGGTTTCCCGATTGTTTGAAAGAGGATTAAGCAAAATATCACTTTTTCTTGATAATCAAACGAGAAACTGAGTTTACTGAGGCTTTCTGATGATACTGGGTAAATCAAATCAATGTAGAATAGAAAAAAAAAAAAAACAAAACAGAGAGGATAAAAAGGATGTAAAAACCACAAATGATTGCTGAACAATCTTGAGTCACCTTGTTTATGATACTTAGATCAGGTCTTGAAGAGCAGGTTTTACAGCAGACACTTGATACTTGTGACAAAAGGCACCTAAAACTGTCATCGGGCGATACAAATTAACCCTTCTCTGCATTAGGCTTCCCCAGGCCAGCCCAAATCTATTTCCTGTACCTACCACCTCCTTCATCCAGCCCCGCGGGAAATACTTGTCTTTCAGTACCCTGAAAGGAGTCATCTCTGTTTTGCCACAATAAAAAGGGGCCAGCGCTTCCTTGGCTGCCAGTACAGAGTTTGATTTTTCAGCACGTTGTTGAAAGGTAGTTCAACTAAAAAGCCAAAGGATTTGGGCTGGAAACTTCCAGGCAGATCTTTGTAAAGGAAAGGAGTTTAGATTTCTGTAAGTCAAAGCTCCTTAGGAAACACGAGGATTTGTCTTATTTTCAACACATTATGATCAGCTACCAAAGAAAGCTCTTAGCTTTTTTGGTAATATTATGACAAACCCAAAGACACTTTAAAATCTGATAGTGTCATAAAAAAAGAACCAGAAGAACTACTGAAGGACTGAAAAGTTACCATTTTTAAACACTACAGAAAGCATTGATTGTTGATGCTGTTTTCTTATCTTTGTTGGTATATTTTTGGGTAATCATATTCTCAAAGCTTTCACAACCTGGTGAATGTTACAATGCAAAAAGGACATTGAAAGACCGAACAATTATTTAATACCATATAGGAGAGAAAGAAAAACGGTAAGGAAACTCATCCTATTTTTAGGACTATTCAAGAACACTCAAAAAACATATTTTAGAAAATTTTTATCTAGCTTCCTACATAGGGAACTAAAGCAAGTCTACTGCTCTTTGATACCACTTATACAAGAGACTAGAAGTGGTCTATTCTCAAAATGCATGCTTCATCTTTTCCCTTGTAAAGGTATGAGGCAGAGAAGTCTCGCAGGCAAGGAGTGCAGATTGATGTCGAGAACCTGCGTAAGGAGCTCGATGGCCTGACCATTATTACAACAGACCTGGAAATGGAAATTGAAGGCTTGAGAGAAGAGCACATCCTCAGGAGGAAAGACCATGAGGAGGTAGAAAAAGTTCCGCTGAGTAAAATCCTATCACACAAATCTTTGCTACCGTGTAATTAGCTTTGAGTAAGATCCACAATCTATAAATGGGATTGGTGATTCAGTACCTTATCACATTTCTAAGTAAGCCAGCGAGAGGCAGATGAGGCACAAAATTCATGCACTACTAATGAAACTTAGGATTACATACCCATCCATCATACACACCTAATAATAGCTCACATATTCGACAGAAGTGTTCTCAGAAATACTTTGACGTAAATAGAAAAGGATTTCAAGTAAATAGGAAATGTTACTGATTGCTGTTGAGTTTTACTCATCACAGCCTTTTCCCTCAACTCTGGATACATCATTTCACAGAATCACAGCATGGTTGAAGTGGGAAGGGACCTCTCAAGGTCACCTTGCTCACTCCCCAGCTCAAGTAAGGTCTCCTAGAGCAGACCTGAACAAAACAAGCCTGGAAGGATCAAAATTAAAAAGAATGGTTGGTGAAGTAAAGTAAAATTACTTACCTTTGCAAAATCCTAAGAACAAGAATTAGATAATACGTAATAATTACAGAATCATGGCATATCAAGGGCTGGAAGGGACCTCGAAAGATCACCCAGTGCAACCCCTCTGCCAGAGCAGGACCATCTAGAGTAGGTCACATAGGAACTCATCCAGGTGGGTTTGGAATGTCTCCAGCGGAGATTCCACAACCCATCTGGGCAGCCCGTTCCAGTGTTCTGTCAAAAAACACACTGCTCTGAATTCTTCCAGAGCTATAACACACTGATATCTGTTATTTCCACATATATAAACCCACTGCTTGACAACATGCTGTTTTCATTTCATCCTACTCAGTATCTGTGGATAATTAAAATGGATAATAGAAACACAAAGGGTTACACAGCAGTAGGTGAGACTGTCTTTGGTTGATCCTGGTATAGCCAAGGATACTACTGAGCAGCTGTAATAAAACAGTTCTTGGAAGCAGGGCAACCAACAAGACATCAGTCTGTCCAGCTGATCTGCATTTTGGAGGCCATGATGTCATACCCTGAAATGCTACTTTGCCTGGACGCTTTTGAAAATGGTACCTAGCACATAAGATTGTGTTATACCAAGAGGAATGTTACTATACCTGCTTGACTTGTCCTGTAATTATGTTGTTTACACAGTAATTATATGCTTTAATCCAATTATTCCTTTAACAATTACATAGAACTTTTACATTACTCTCCTGTAAACTTAGTTATAGTTCATAAATATTAATAGACAGGGTAAGAAAGATGAAATTACTGTTAGATTTTCATCAAAGGCTTTGGATTCCTCGTAGATTGAAAAAAAAAAATCAGTGCTTCATCATTCAGTATGTATCTTCCAGAAATATTATGCAAAAAGATCTTCTCATGTGCTTTTTATCAAGCTCTCTAGCACTGTTCTGCCACAGAAGCAGATATAAGTCATTGGTTTAAGTCACGTCCCGTATTTAAATTGTCCAACTAGTGTTAACTGACAATTAACCTACCATAATGAAAAAAAATGTAGGATATTGTGAGAGGACAGAACTGATGAAGACAAAACGGGTATGAAAATGTTCTACGTTCATAAACAAGTTTGCTTGTTTCCTCTGCTGATATACGAACAGGATATGGAAGCAAATCGCTCATCACAAGACTTCAAAGTCAACGTAAAAGTAAACGCAGCACCTCCTGAAGACTTAGCCAAGATCCTAGCAGAAATAAGAGAAGATTACGAAGCCATAATTGAAAAGAATCGTCAAAGCTTGGACAGTTGGTACAAAGAACAGGTATCAACTCTTTTCTGCTCATTTTACAGATCCCTATAGCTGTCTCTGGATGCCCAGCATCAGTTAGTTTTTCTCTTGCTTTTGCTCCATAGAGTGCAGCTATGTCTCTGACAGCAACCCCTAACCCAGAAGAGATACAGCGCAATGAGAACGAGATCAAGGATCTAAAACGTACTTTACAGTCCCTGGACATTGAGCTGCAGGCACAGATGAGTAAGGTATCTGTTGTAGACAGCTCTGGTTGGTCGCTGTTCCTTCATAGAGTCTCAGAAATTGTCGTGAACCCATTCTTCATTTAACTCCATAACCTGGCATGACTTTACTGTAGTTATTAAAGTATCGGTGAAACTGCAATTTGGGCCATGCTTGACTTTAGCAGAATAGGCAAAATAGATTCAGGAGCCACCATGAGTGAATAAAAATTGTCTCTCCTTAGAAAAAAATAATGAGAGAAGCAAAAAAGAGAGATGAGATAGCTGACTCCATGATCTAGAAAGCAAAAAAAAAAAAAATGTCCAAGATAACATATAGTCATTAAAAGTTTGTATTTACAACCACTGTTATAATGAGTGAAATATAGGAACTGGGAAAAATGTTTGTGGGGAATCTTCAAAAATGTAACTCAGCTCTTGTACAGATTAAAGCTCACACACCACATGACTTCAAGACCTTAGAGCAATTCTTGACTGTAGAATCTTAGAATCATAGAATCATGGTAGGGGTTGGAAGACACCTTTAATGCAGTAAATACAGAACTGACAAAAAAAAAGTCCACAGTTGCAGGAAAACAGGTTTTGAACAGAAAGAACATGGCAGGGATAAACTACTCAGGTTTTGCCTCTCATTACGCACACACAACACAGCCTCCTGAATGTGCTGTCTTCACATGAATAGTCATGCAAATGCACAAGTGTTTAAATCACCACAGTCTTACTTTTGCAATCTTCTAGCTAGAGACCAAATTTGCTGGCATTTCTGCATTGCATTTACCACTTAAATAATAATCACAGTATTGGTATGATCTGCTCTGTCAGAAACACATGCTGGAAGACACCTTGGCTGACACTCGGAATTTCTACGCCGTTGCACTTCAAAACATGCAGCAGATCATTTCTAAATGTGAGGAAGAGCTAAGCCAGGTTCGCCATGACATTAAGCAGCAAAATAACCAATACAAAGTTCTTCTTGGGATCAAAACTCGCCTGGAGAAGGAAATTTCCACTTACCGCCTGCTGCTGGAAGGGAATGTTGACGGGTAAGGCAAAGCTGCCCTGACTGGAATAGATGAGAAGAGAGTTCTCATATTTGGGTTATTTATTTGTTTGTTTGTTTATGCTTAATCAAAGCCTGTGAGTTCTAGACTACATCAAGGGGTTGGTATTTTAATGTGATGGATCATAATAAAAAGCTTGAGCTGCTTAGTACACAGAGAAACTTGTTTCCATGTAATTTGGATTACCTAAATTAATATAAATTTTATTTAAAAAGCATGCCTAACTCAGCATAGGAACAAATGCCAATTTCAGTAAAATTCATAGTCGTTTCCTATCTTCAAAACAAATTCAAGATCAAAAAGAAGCTTGGAGACAAGTCTAGATTTTTTTGGTCAGCCATCTACAGCTACAAACAGCAGCACACGGAATCTGTACAGTATGCCTCTCTGCTGATGGACTCCTTGTTTCCTCATCGCTGCCTTGTCTGAAGTCTCTGCACTCAGTACTTTCTGGGCCTCTATTCTTTGTTCACTCATCTCATATGTAGAGTATGTCTTTATACAAAATCAGAAAAAGGAATATTAACAACCTTTTCTAAGTGAAAGTCTCAGGGAGGCAGGACAGTGTGGCTCCAAGCACAGTGTTATTTGTCAGAAGCCAAACTGGGATTGGCTCAAGCGTCTCAGATCATGTGAGAAACAACGCAGCTGTCCACAGCAGAACAATAATGAATCTACACAAGGGCAGTTTCAGGTGAGAGCATATGTGCCTACGACCACTGAAGAGGAAAAGTTCTCATGGTATAAAAGCATAGCTCTTCTTTTGTTGTCTCTTCACAACAAGTCTCCTTAGAATCAGTGAGAAGGGGATGAATAACTTCTTGAAATCAGTATAATGTTTTTTTCTCTCTGTTTTAATATCTTTGCAGGATAGCAAGAAGATCCGAATCAAAAGCTAAAGGTAAAAGACTATTTTGTTGTCTGTAGTGATGCTTAATCGTTGTCATTTCCGATCAGATTTTACTCTGAATAGTTTTAACTTTACGTGAATGACCTATGAAAGGTTTGCATCGTAGTTAATACTTGTGCAAGCCATGTTTGAGAATGAGTTCAGACATTCACAGCATGCTCTGCTGTGTCTGCACGCTCGTGGACTACCTTCGGACTGACCTCTGGTAGTTGTCCAAAGTTCAGACTCAAGACTAAAGCTTTCATGGTATATGGGGAGGCAGAGGGACTCCATTTGGTGACTAAAACAGCATTAAGGCTTGAGAGCAAACAGAAAATCTGCATGTCTGGAAACTCATATTCTGGCATAAGCATGACCTACAGACATTTAGTATAAATTGCTCTGAAGTTAGATTTGCATTGGCTGCATTGTAGCCGTATTATTCATTTGCCCTGACCTGGACAGGACCCAGGGTGACTTTCTGACGGTACGTTTCTCAAAGAGCAATAATAAGTATTGACTTAAAGGGAAACATGTAAAGATAAATCAGTTGGTAAATTACTGTAAACGAAGCTTTCCCTGCATCATCCTGTCCCAGCATTGCTTCTTGCCTAATTAACCTTTCTCTTGCCTAATTAACCTTTCATTTTCTTTCAGAACATGCTGGACTGACCAATCGAAAGATCAAAGCCATTGTCCATGACAGTGTGAACGGGCAGGTGGTGTCCTCGACTATCAACGAGATCCACCAGCAAGCATGAAGTAACATGTTCTGCTGGCTGCCAGCTCTCCAAGTGGGCTGAGCTCTGACAACCCTCCTGTGCAACTACCTGCTGTATGGTGGTCTCTCTGCATGTAAAATAGGCGTGTGACAGTGAACTCTCCTAAAATGATTTGCAGCCTAATAATGAAAAGTACCATACAGAGCTAGGTATAGCTGATATTGTTAGTTTAAAGAGGTTTTAGTCATTAAAATGGCAAAGAAAAGCTATTCAATGAAAATGACTGGCTGAGCTGGTAATATATGTATTATGCATATCTCACTGGGGCATGAATCTCCATCTGTGATTCATTTATTGCTCTGCAAATTAACTATAATTTAAAGTGAATAATCTCTCCGTTTTGCTCCTGGTCCTGTGTCTCTCATTATATACCTCACTGCAGCCAATAAATTCTTTTCCATTACTTGTTCTGGTCACTGGAATTTACAATTTTGCTTTTTCTTACATATGCACCAGCCTAAAGTGGCAGGGTTACTGCCACAAGCCAAGAACAAAAAAGCCTCTTTGTTTCAGGAGGCACAAAATTGGAAGGCCACAAAAAAAAAAAAAAAAAGAAGAGCTGATGCAAGTTACAAGTGATATTTACATAAGCAAAACAATTAGACTTCCCTGTATACAATTTTTCAATGCCACCATTTAAAACAGCATTATTAGTAGGACTGTTGTAAGGTACACTTTACTAAAACAGTCACCCTAGAAGCATTCCTTTATTCTTCAGCTTTAGAGACATGCTCTTCAACCATCTTTACACACTTTCCATATTATAAGTACTTTTCCAGATACTCTCATTCTTTCTCCATGACTCATTTAATTCAAAAAAACCATTTTGGTTATTTGCTTTCATCTGAACGTTCACTGCTTTGTCTGTAGTCAGGACAGACTGGTATGTGCAATGCCTGCTGACATAATGGGAGAGGTCCAAGTTCTTTGTGCAAGCTTTATCCTTTTTTTCCTGTCAGCCCAGTCACTAACTCCCCAGAAGACCCCAACAACACTACAAACATTTCCAGCGGCATGCAAAGCTAAAAACTGAGCAAGAAAAAGAGAAACGTTGGGACTGTTTAGGAAGGAAGACTCTAAAACAGAACAAATAGACAAAAATGGAGCATAATGAGTATCTGCACGGATTTGCATTCCAAAGTCAACATCTGCATATACAGCAGGGCAGCCTCATAGTCATGAGAAAAATTGTCCTTGCACTTTTTCATACATACTCATAAGGGACTTTCATAAAGGATCCCTGTTACCTGCTTTGCTTCGACACAAGGCTCACAAAAGAGAGGGGAAATTTTCCAGGAAAATTCAGATTTTAAATAATCAAAGTCCATCTCGATGATACAATGTTTTCTTACTGGCATGTTGGGACCAGCTCATGATTCCTATTTGGGCCCCCTCC
>WBNH01011714.1:129527-178189 GCA_013401255.1 Urocolius indicus | reverse complement strand
ATTTCCATCAAATAAAAAATATCTAAGAATCAAATCCTTTGTGTTTATCATGCAATAAAATTGGGCTGGTTTGCATTTGGTTCTAGATTTCTAGTGTCCATTTTAATTCTTGTTGCATCCTAATAAAAAGACCAGATATTTACCAAAAAATTTGTTTGAGATGATAAGCACAGTTCTTTGAAATCTCTGTAAAAGCAGGTATTCCTTTATCATTGTCTATGAGTAGCCTCGATTGGTTTGTACCGTGGTTGCCTTCAATCTTTCCAGGTTTATTGAAGAGAAATATTTCACCTTTTCTTACTATTTTGAAATTGCAAGAGGGTACTGTACATCTTGAAGTCTAACAGTGGAGTCTGCTCAGATAGGAAGCAGTTTTGATGCTCGACCAACTGTCAAGAGAAACCTACTGATAAGGTCTTTGCTGGAGCAGGCAACTGGAAAGTTCCTTATGATTTTCAGTTGTGTGTCATTCACACATTGGTTCTGGATTGTAAAGTTCTGCTGGTTTATAGCAATCAGACTTTCCCTATGAAATATTGACAGCCTAGGCTTCAGGACTAGTGGGACCAGCAGTCTCTTTAACTCACAGCTGGACTCGGCTGGCACTTCTCCGTTTCTTCTTGTACACGTTCAATTACCTTACTCCTTTCCTGCATTTTCATGTTAGGATTCTTCTGTGATAGGAGGGGTTAAAGAAGTACATATGGACAATGTAAAGGTGATTTCTGTATTAGTAAGCTCACTTTAGTCACTGAAATATATCGGGGACAAGAATACAGTATACTGGAAACAAAGGTAAGAATGAAGTGAGAAGTTACCGGGTAAGTAGAGTTACAGCTGGGCGTCTGCTGGACTTTCCAGTAATAGACCTGGCCTAAAGAAGGTATGTCCTGAGTGTGGAACCATTCCGGAATTGGAAATGATGCTTTCAGTCCAATTGTCTGTTCATCTCTATAAGCAATTATATTGTGTTTTTTTCTGGAATGCAGTTCTTGAGGTTTAGTTATCCAGAGCGTAATAACATCTGCAGATAACAAAGGACAGCCTTCTGTATTTTTCACTTTGGGAAAAATAGTAATCCTATGTTAATTCCAGTAATGCCAATATAGATCTATGGTCATGCACTATGCAGGGTATTAAATTACAATGATGAGACACTACAGGAGGAAGCAGCATAGGTAGATGTGATATATACATATAACATTGCACACAGCTTCCCTGTTTGTGTTGAATAGTTAACATTTTAAAATGTGGAGGGAAGTGTTGCACACCAATTGTACTTCTAGGCATGTTCCACTTCATTGTATCTGTTTTGTTTCCACAGTCCTTTAGATTTAAAGGTGCCTGAATATTAGTAAGATTTGTGTTGTTGATTGTTCATCTTTTAGCTTCTTGGTGTATCCTGTATTCTATCATTCCCTTTGCTGTATAACATCCCATTCAGCTGCTATAGAGATGACAGTGAGAACATGACCTCACTGTATTTTGCATGGAGTAACTAGATGAGGATTGAGTAGTAACTGTTTCTGTGCTGATCTCTTCAGCAGTTTTAAAAGTGGAAGAGAACAGAAAATCTGCATTATTTTCAAGAACATTTTTACAGCTTTCTGTGAGGTGCCAATGGATTCCTAATGACTAAAACATGGTTTTGTAAGATTCCACTAGTAACTGAAAAAGGACCCACACTTTTCAGAAGTTACTTCGGATATTTTTCCTTTGAAAAGTTCCTGTGCCTGTCAGCCTTTCTGGAAGAAAGAAAGGCAAAGGAAGCCTAGTAGCAAGGAAGCTTCCATTTACCTACCCTACTGTAAGCTTCCCCTGAGCTCTGGCTCGGCGTGTGTGTCCTTCAGTTACACTTAGGCTGAAACTTGTGGTTAAAAAGGTGGAGCTCTCAGATACTACAGGGAGAGGAGCCTTGGAGAGCTGGAGGCATCAGCTGCCTGGTCATAAGGTGTCCCTAGACCTATGGAAAGTCTTGATAGGGGGACAGGAATGCAGAGTTGCCAGCTCCCATGTGTTCAAAGCTGTTGGCTAAAATCCTTTCTCGTACAGCTACGCTTGATGTAGCAAGTCATAAAATGCCAAGAAGTTGAATATATAACATGACATGTCCTGAGAAAATATTTTCACAAGCTGCTGTCACGTTGTTTTGCTCTTGCAGATAAGTATTTTTGGACCTTGCCTATCACTGTGTTTTACAGCCTTTATTTGTTCTATTGTTATTTTTAGTCATCTTTTCTGAGAATACCCTTTTAGCATTTCAGCTTCCTATTTCTTGAAAGTTATAGATGCCTAGTGAACTTAGCTGAAGAGTTTATCTCAGGAAAAGTTTCTCCTAACAATAAATTAAACCCTTTTTTTTTTTTCCCCTCTGGTGATATAATTTTACTTCTCTTTATTTTTATTTTGGTTTTGTTTAGTAAATATTGACTTGGACTTCCATGGCATTTCCAATGGAATAAAATCCAAGTGTTTTGTCATCAGTTCAAGATAGCTGCATCTGAAGAAGTCATCCAGGCTATTACTTAAGGAAGGATTAGCACCTTTGGAGTCAGAGAAGAAAAAGGTTTAATTTGGCATTTCTAATCAATGAAAAAAAAATCCATAGAGTTTTTAGCTATTAATACTGTCAGTGGCTTTGTCTGAACTCTGGGACCTGACTTTTTAGTGTCTCTGAGTCCCTTTGCAGGCTGTTTTCTCTGCGAAGGAAATGCAGGTGTACTGCCCTGGGAGGCACTGAAGCCCTCTGTGGTGGCATCTCTCATCCAGATGCTTGCAAGGACCAATACCATTGAAATTGGTGAGAACTATGTCACCAGTGTAAGGAAATCTGAGTATTTATTCTTTGCCATTTTGAATGCAATGTATAAACCTGCGAAAATTAACACTATTTCCCTCTATTCAGAGGTGACTGTACCTGACCTATGCACAGCTGATAATTAATGATTAGGTTTCATGGCTTTTTCATGCTTAGGTGTGAATGCTCACTCTTCAGTAATTATTTTTATACCCATCTGTTTCGAGAGACTGCCACAAAAAAAACAGGGTGGGAGCTGTCTGGTGACATTGTTGGTAAGGGAGAAGCACTTGTGTGAGGAGGAATTACAAGTTGGTTGTATTCCAGCAGTAAAATCCCACCCATCCCTGAATGCTAAAGAGATTTGTCTAGGCAGTGATAATAATGGTTTTATTTCCTGGTTCTGTAGTGTATTCAAATTGATTCTCTCAAAATATGGGGCAGAAGTTTCTCACTAGTTGCATAACAAGACCAAAGAATCCATTATCGTTGCTGTCTTTGAAAGTTCAATAATCTCCATCAAAGCTTCTCTTAACCCCCCACTCCCCTTTTCCATAGCTTGTTAAGGAAAGAAAACAGTCTGGTAGCGATGGAAGATTGATTCTTGTGCTGGCAAAATGTGGTTTCCTAACTTTTGTCAGCTAAGCTTGTGGCCTTTCCTCAAAAGACTATTGGCTGACAACTTTACAGAGGGCTGCCTGTATATAGAATTCGGGTGTGGAAACTAATGGCTAAACCGTGAGGGGAAAATCTGTTCTGTTTATTGGAGAATGTACAAGAACCACCTTCCTGTATATGTATTTTTCCTTCTTTCTTTCTTCTTCTGTAAAGTGATTCCCTGTGTTTATCTAATTGTGTGAATTACCTGCAAGAGCTGTTATTTCAGTGTATCGCAGTTTTCTTACTATGACGGCAGATGTCAGAGGTTTGTTTCTTATGTTTAAAGCACTTGATTAGCATTGTTTTCTTTCCCCTTTTACCGATGATGTCTAAAGGCTTAAAATGGTATATAATGCACTGAAAGGACACAGGGAAAAGTTGCATCATTAATTATGTGATATTTATTGGTTACACCAGCAGCCACAACAGTTTCGTTGGTGTGTCTAATGTGCTGATCACCTGCATCACAAAAGCCTCTTTTTTTTTTTTTTTTTTCCCCTAAAAGTGCTCCATTTTGGTAAAAGCTGGAAAATTTATTTGAAGTAGTTTTACTTTGCTTCCAGATAACTATTATTTCCAGAGCTGTGCTGTAGAATTCTAAGATGTTTTTAAGTACTCCACATAATTATTAACCAAGCACCCGTCCTGTAAACTCTGTTGTCCAAAACAATTACCAAGTAATTTCTGACCCCAAAGGATTTTTCATTTAAAATGCAGTGTGTGTGTGATACAGAGTAGTAAAATGCTGTTTTTACAACGTGATGCTCTTTGTTCTAGGAATGTTTACAAGGATTACCGTTTCCTTGAGCTAGCCTGCGACTCCCAAGAGGAGGTGGATAGCTGGAAGGCATCTCTGCTACGAGCCGGTGTCTATCCTGATAAATCTTCAGTAAGTTCAAAAGCTTACTAGTTTTCCAGTAGCTTCTCTTTTGGCATTGGAAAAAAACCACTTCAATCATATCATCTGGGGAAACACAGTGGCTGCAGATATCTCAAGGAATAGTAGCCTTTCCATTATGCTCTTGTGTGGTAATTTAGAAACGCTCATAATGAAATATTTAAAGATCAATTTGTGTGTCAAACCTCAATATTTAGTAAAACATTCACAAACCAAACCTTCCAACATGTTTTTCATTGGATCTGCATAGGAAAAACCTTGAGCAATTTGGGGTTTCCTGAGCTTCATTGTTTCTATTACTGTCTGCTAAGGTAAAGATGTGCTGTGAAGAGTTTATCTCCTCAAGCTCTATTTTACAGAACTGACAGAAGCATTCCAGGCAATCATGAATATTTATTTTACTGATTCTCTGCATGTTTTTTGTGTATTAAACACATGCTGAACCTTTCCAAAGGCAGTTTTACTCAGCTAATAATCATGTGGAGCAAATTGAACACATACAGTAAAAAAACCTCTATTAATTTAACAGAAATGAGAGAAGGCTGCCAAATGGAATGTGCCCAATTATCATTTAGTATTTTTTGCTATTTTGATATTTAATATCAAGTGAAGCTTTGAGGAGCTGTATCCAGAGAGAAAGCTGATGAGCAGCAATACAGGTCGCTTGGGCTTTTGAAAGTGTCTCCAACGCATGGTTCACCTTCCTTCAATGAGTCTGCTGGTCCACTAGATTCCTTCAGCAGAAGATCTCTTCTGTGAAATGTTTTGTTTTTAATGGAATTTGTTCTTCCTGCTTGCTTTCCATTGGAAGTACAGGTCCCTTGAGCCCAGGGTCTTGTACTGTCTTCTGTCTCTTCATCTTTCTCTTCCCCACATTTCCCTTCTACTCACGATACCTCCATGGTTTCCAGTATAATTCTGTGTGCATCTCCTTTGACTGCTATTTATGCAAACAACTCTCCTCAGCTTTCTCTCTTCATATGGAGTTTCAAGGCTAGCAGCAGAAGATAAGTCAGGGAACCTTTGAAATGCTTCATTCTCCAATAATTTTAGGAATAAGCTGTCGTGATGATTGTAACGGTGATGATTTTGTAAAAACAAATACAAATTTGGTAGGAAATCTACCAGGTGTCTGAGACTTTAAAAAACCCCAAATTTGGTGACTCTTAGTATCTTGCCTGTCCCATTAGATCAGTTCCTACCTAAGACCATCATAAGTTATTCCAGGAGGATCAGTGTCAAGAGGTTACCTAAGAAATTACTAGAAACAAAATGCTGCCTTGGGTTTTCTTTTTCCTTGCTCAAGTTTTAATAATGATGTCAAAAATGACTGTTGCTCCCTCTGGTTTAATCTTGTATTCTATGACATGTTTATCTCTGCATGGTATCTTTATACATCTTTATACATGGATATCCATGGATATCTATGTATCTTTATATTTTATCTTTAAACAAGATTAGTTGGATTTCTAAACTTTTCTTCTGTCTTCCTATCTGTCCATTCCCCTTAAAAATATTTTGTATTCAAAGTATGTTTATAAAGAATTCCTGTTTTTGCTTAAAGTTGGTCTGTCAAAGGAGTCTTAGCTGTAAGATGACAGACTTCCTTGAAAGATAGAAGTAGAAGGGGGTCAAAATTCAGTTCTCCTTTGAGCTGGCATTATCTTTACAGTACAGAAACAGTGAATATTACTGTTCCAAATCCCTGTAGTTTGAAATTCCCTCACTAGTCTATCAATCTGTTCAGAAAAGATGCTTCATGCTACTCTAGTCTTGCAAAGCACTTTATTCCTTCAGGGCAGGTCCAAATGGGGACTGCAAATCTGCTGTTAAAGTTTTGAATTTCATAAAGCTCCAAGGCCCGTGGTACCTTAGAAGCTCCAGTGGAACTTAAATAAAATGCTTCTGATTTTTATTAAAGTCCTGTGCCTGCTCCTCAGTTTCACACCTTCCTCTGACAATATAAAATAGTTTTAGAGACACCCCACCAGTCTTTTATTCTCCTTCAAAGATTTAGAGATGGTGGGTTTATATAAGTGAATCTGCCCAAAAATGGCAGCAACTTGCATTTACCTCAACTCTTCCCCCACAGCTCTGTGATCTGGGAGTTAAAAAGGCAAAGAGCTACCCCATCCCCTTCCTTAGACTGACCTTCTTGCTCTGTTTCGTGTGCGAGTCACAGCTGGTAACTTTGAGTATCTGAGGCTTTGGCAGCAGAAGCAGAAAAAAAATGCTGCTTAGAAATGAAAAATAGATTAATAGTGCTGTAAACCTGGAGTATTGCAGCGGTGAAGCTGGCCTGCTTTCTGTAACTGCCAGAGCAGTGTGCACAGCCTGGAATTTGAAAGCTAAGCTGCGTGCTTTCATTAACAGCCCTGCTGCTCGTGTACAACGACACTGATGGAAAACCCAATGTAGTTGCCCCTAGCTGGGTTCTTTCTTCAGTGGCAGGAAGAGTAGCGATTTACCACTGAGTTACAACAGATTTGTTCTGAATTCTCACCAGGGGCAAATCTCTCAAATAAGGATATTCATTTTTCTGGTGGTTTTTTAGTAGTGCTATTCAAAACTGTGTGATTACAGTGATAACGGGGCTCAGTACTTGCTGCTGCTACCATGAAGTCTCTATTACTAATTTAATCCCATCAGCCAAGTCCAAGGCTGTTGATTTGTTTTGGTTTTGCCTAAAAATAATCTCATTAATGTATTAAAATTAAAGACCAGACGTCACCCCCCATTCATCAGTCTCTTCACTTCATTTTGCCTGCCTTCCTTGGCCTTCTGCACGTGGGGATGCAAACGTTAACTCTCTTAACTGTCTGGCATCACCCCTCAATCTTGGTGTATGAGCCCCCGAATTCTTTTGCAGTGTGCCAAGTCACCTCCTTACCCCAGGAGATTTGCTTTTGTCAGGACGTGGGCTTTGACAGCCACCCAGATAGCAATGAATCAGTGTTTTTATTTTTCCAACTCATATGCAAGTCAGCTCGCTTGATATAAATCACACTGTGGCCAATTCACTTTGAAACGGGATATCCATTTACCAGCTGACTGTACTGCTGGGTTTCTGGACTGATGCATCCAAAAAAACCTCCTTTTTTTTTAAAAAAAAAAAATGACTACAACTTTGTGACTAACCTTTCCAGACTGTATTTCTCAACTGTAGACTGGTGTTTATTTTGGCTGACTTCCTCCTGTATAATATACACTGTTCATGCCAGCTCATGGCAAAACTCACAATTAAAGAACCCCATAATAGCACAGATGTTTGTCGTAACTTGCTCTGCACACTTCACCTTGCTAAGCATCGTCCATTCCTTTCCCCCTCTCCCCTAATGGCATCTCCTCCTCGGTTTTTTTAACTGATCAAAAAGTTCAATGTTTGCTTTTAAAAAAAAGCACTGGCTGGTGAAACTTTCCATTGGTCGGCATGTTGTAGGGAGCAGCTGCCACACAGGGGTGAGCACACATCTTTAGTGGGTCAGTTCAGTATTACCAGGGCAGGAAAATCGCTCTGGCTTCCATCCCTAGGTCATTTTGGGCTTCATTTTCTTCTCTCTTGTGTTAATATCCACCAGCTTCCCAGGAGCTGCTCCAGATTGACACTGAAGGAAGCAAAAGTAGAATCAGAATGTTTGTGTAGGGAGGGAATTTGGAGAAACAGTGTGAATTTACAACCTTGCCAAACATTTTAAATCCTTTGTGAGTGTCCTGTGCTCCCCTGGAAGCTGTCTAACTGAAGAATTCAGTGCCTGCTCTTTGAGTCAGTTCCTCATTTGGTTTGAGATGTTTCCAGAACTGTGTGAGTTAGAAGGCATGTAAAATAAATGTACCTAATATTTCTCTTTCTTTCCTCTCTTTTTCTCCTTGCTGCATCCTGCAAAGGGGAGCAACAAAGTAAGTTGTTTGTCCTTTCACAAAATCATGTTGTGTCCTGTCTCAAGGGTTTTGTCAGCAAAATTGGTTTCTCCTTTAGTTCACACAGCTATTGCCTGCATACTCTTCACAGCAAACTCCTATTAAAAACGTGGGTGCAAAACTGTGTTTTAGAAAACTAATGGCTCTTTGTTTCAGTGTTGGGGAAGGAGACGTGTGAAGTGTTGCTGAGTGTTGTTTTTTAAGGTGGTTCAGGAAGAATGTTACTATAAAACAGTATTGGATCCAAGGATTATGAAGGTATAGTAGTAAAGACCTTCTGAGAAAAGGTTACTGCAGTCTGATGAAACTCATTACAGCTGGATTTTTTGACCATACATCAAAGCTTGTATTAATGGGCAGTTATAAAAACCCAGCACTGAAGTCTTAAATAACAGATTTGCTGGCGTTGTTGGCTAAGCTGAACTAGATCAGTGTACTGGCTTTGAAGGTGCCTTAAAATGGATGGAGGAGGGTGGGGTCAACATTTGACTTGGCTTCTAGACCCTTGATGTGTTCCAGCTGGACAGAAGCAGAAAGGGTGTGGGGTGTGGAGAGGGAGAACCGAAATATGTCTGGTAGGGTGGTGGGGTTTGGTTTTTTTTTTTTTTGAAAGTAAGCAGAGCAGAAAAAGACAGTTTTGCTGATGTTGATCTGATAAACTAATAACCAAGCAGTTCCCAGGGTTAGTGCTGCTTTGTGCCATTTTTACTGAGCTTACGAATGGAAATTGCACGTCTCACCCTTTGGAATACGATGCAGAGAGAGTTTGTCATACCAGGGAAAGAAGTGATACAGCTTTTGTGCTGCTTTTTGGTTTTTTTCACCCTTCCTGTTTTGGTGTGTTAACCCTTAGGAAGATGTATCTGGAGCATCAAACGATGCTTTGTAGCAAATGTTGAAAGCAGCCCCTGAAATACTGCCTGTAGCATCTCTTGTGAGCCTGGAGCATTTCTGAGGTATTTGAGTAAGACCCATGTGGCACTTTAATGTTTTGAAGGTTGAGGAATTTTATCTGCTTTTAATTGTTGTATTTTAAACCAGTTTCTGACCACTTCTGTCTCCATAGAAGCTTGGCTCGGAGGCCTGCCTGAGAAATAGGGCTCAGTGTTGGGGAGAAGGGGTTAATAGAAGTGGTGGCATGGATTGATGGTGTGGAGAGAGAGACTTTACGTGTGGTGTGAAATGTCAATGTTAACTGTGTACACTAAAATGTCAAGGTGATGTTTATAATGTTTCTTTATGGTATGCTGACTTAAGGCTGTGCTGCTGCTGTGGATGCTGATCTGATCTCCAGAGGAGAGGTTAGACTGTAGATGCTCTGTCACAGCAAATGGGGATAGACAGGGCACCAAGGAGCTCTTGAGGCTGGCAGAAACAGAACTTGGAAGTCAGGGGTTGCATGGACCAGCTTTGTTCTCCAAAGACCTGAGCTATGGGGCATCCTAGGGAGATGAAGGCTAGTAGCACCTGACATAGTATAAGGCAGGATACCTATAAGCAAATACAGGAGAAACCTGAGATGTGGAGGTTGGTGGAGCTCTCAGCTCTCCTTTCACTCTGAGCAAAGGGCAATTCTTGCTATAGGTTCAAGAATGTTCTCTCTCTGGCCTGGGCTGTCAGCCAAAAGGTAGCTCCAAAAGAAATCTCCAGAAAACCATCCCACTCTTTTTCTTGGACCCAGTTCCTTAACAATTCTTGTATCCACATCTATAGCGTGGATACAATAGATGTGGTGCTGCCCAACCTCGTTACACATGCACAAACACACACACACACACACACACTTTCACACAGATCATTCATGCTGAATTCTGGAGGTTAAATTATCCCAGTTAAACAGAATTCACTTGCAGCTGCCTGCAGGGTCTCAAATCCCACAAACATCTTGAGGTATGTGCACCTAGTGGCATAGAAAAGGAAATGGGCAAACCTGAGAGATGACGAGAGAGCTTTTGAGAAGGAGTTGTGGAAAGAGAGGAACAGCAGATTGAGGGTGAGAGTGGTTTCTCAAAGCTTCTTGCTGTAGAGCTGCATAATCTTTCCTTCCTGCTGTGGTACAGATTCACTGGGTAGGTAGCAGAGCTCTAACCATCCTACTAGTGCTGCCTGCTGTGGCATTCATGCTGTGGATCATGCCACGTGTACATAACGAAAGGATCCCATCCACACTCACCCACTGAGATCGTGACTGCTTTTATACCTCTGCCTTGAGCTTTGCACTCAGGTTTTCAAAACTAAAAATAAACATTGGAGTAATGAGTTCCTATGAAAAAGGGGGTGAGGGGGAGGTAGGGAAGTGAAGAGGGTTTATAATCATCAGAGGACTACTAATAATTTTTATTTTTACTTTTTATTGCTGCCCAATCATTAACACAAGTGACATTTCTCATGTGGTTAAAGATAAATATATCTTCAAAAGCTTGGTTTGATAATATCTATAAAAGGCTTGTGTAGAACGAAGTGTGATGGAGACCTACCTCGTTCAGCAAGCACATACTGGCAAGCCACACCTTACTAGTATGAAAACTGAGCTCTACAGCGTTGCACAGAAGAGCAGAGACTGTGCAGAGCACTGCAGCTTCAGTCCAGGTACTGAATACAAAGGAGCTGAATGCATCTGTGAGTCTTAATCCGCTACTGTGGATTTGCTGCCTTCCTTGTGCATCTTCATCACCCTCATCTATAAAAAAAAAAAACCAAACAAAAAAAATCCCCCAAAACTTAATTCCAGAGGCCACTGTTTGAAAACAATGGCAAAACTTGTAACATTCTCACGTGGTCCACTTTCAGTGTTCTGCTAACATTGTCAGGTTAAAAACTTAGATAGATGCTGTGTCTTCAGGAAGTTTTGATTTCAAATCCTTAGGCACTCAAGCAGTAAAACAAGAACAGCAAATAAACCAAAACAAAACAATTCACCTGTCCTTTGCCATCCTTAAGCCCTGATTTAGTCATTTGTGCTTCATTTGAAGGATCAAACATTTTAATGCTGAGCTCAACCTTAAGAAAAAAAATCTGCTTAAATTACTTTTTGTGGATAAAGTGACTCCAAAGTTGTTGTCTTCTAAGTATTTTTGCATTGCTGTGCTTGCTCTTACTCTTTACAAAACGTCTAGACTCAAGTATATAAATCCCGTGTTTGCATCTCTGGGGTTGTCGCAGTGCAGATGGTACGGTGCATGTGAACATGCACTGAATATAAAGTTGGTCAGTGTAATTTAGTTTGACTTTTCTCTTGGGAAAAACAGAATTCCCTTTGAAAGGAGAAGGAAAGTACTCTCCCTGCCAGGTCAGTTTGCATGTTATTCCTTAAAATATTTCTCGGTGACACATTAATTGCTTAGATTCGAGTATTATTTTCCCCCTTTTTTGGGGAGGGAGGAGTGGGATGGAGGTTACTAAATGCAGATTCCAGATCAGCTACTTCATTAAGAAGACCAGATGTCCTTCTCTTGAGACAGTCCTGGAAAATGGGAACTTAGTGAAGTCAGAGTATTCATTCTACCTATGTCTATGACAACATCTCTCTCAGTTCATCTGTTTCACACTTGGCTGTTGACATGTAAATGCAGATATAGTGCCAGAAGCCATATATATCTTTGCATTGTAATAAGGAAAAACTTCTTCCCTGTGAGGGAGCACTGGAAGGGGCTGCCCAGATGGTTGTGGACTCTCCTTCTGTGGAGACATTCAGAACCCAGCTGGACGAGTTCCTGTGTGACCTACTCTAGGTGGCCCTGCTCTGGCAGGGGGGTTGCACTGGATGATCTTGCAAGGTCACTTCTAACCCTTAAGATTCTGTGATAAGGATCTAAGGGTCTTCACTTTCCTCCCAGACATAAACTCTGACTCTGCCAGTTCCTGGCTGTGGTGATGCTCTACAAGTACCCCAGCCAGATTCAAACTGAAAGCAAGTGGTTCTGCTCTGCGTTTGCTAAAGTCTGTGTTCCAGTTCAGTTCCTAAATTAGGAAAAGACTCAACTGAATTTGTTGCATAGTAATAAATTGAAAAGCAAACTGTACTGATAAGTAGGTAAAACAGTATAGACAAAAGTGTAAGCTGTGCACTTACTGGTTTTACTTCTTTAAAAAAAAAAAAGCACCTTAATATATTAAAAGGAAGGAAGACATTGAATTCTGGGAAGAGAAGAATCCACTTCAATTATGACTAGAATTGGTTTCTGGTCAACTAAGTTGAAACATAACATTTCAGTGAAGAAGTGTTAATTTTATTTTCTTTTTTAAGTGGAAAAAAAATGATATAATTTTATAGACAACGTTTCAGTCATTGCTTTGAACAGATGAATTGAATTTTACAATGAAGTCAACGGCGGAAAGGAGCAGACCAAGCGGGCGAGTGTGCATGCGCACACATGCAGGGTCAAAAGCAGTCCAAAAGACAGGGAGGAAAGGAAATGGCAGGCAGTTTTTCAGTCTTTTTCTTGCTGCCTCACAGTTTCAAGGCTGTGAAAACATGTTCCAGGCAAAAAACTATCTTCTTGTTGTAAATATTTACTAGTTCAAAGAAAAACTAGACGCAGAGTTGTTCCCTCGGTGTTCCCCGAGAAACAGAACAGCCCTGGTTTATGTTCTTGTAAGAGTGAAATAATTGCTGGCATGAGAGAGTTAAAAATGTACAGGGAAAAAGAGATTCATAGTATTGCATCAGTTGCACTGACTGTAACAAGATGCAGGCTAAGGGGATGAATGATTTCAAAACCAGTCCCTGCGACGCTGGTAACTGCCTATCAGGGGTCGGGGGTTCAATAGCTGTCACAGGGTTTTACATTTCTGCTATTAAATGGGACTGCTGACATGAAGCAAACTCCAGGAAATTTAGAAATGAGCAAACCTCCTTTTTATTTCTAGAAGGTATTCACGGTGGGCTCTTTACTGTGCTTTTGGCCAGGGCATCTGCAGATTGGAAATGTTTTTAAATTCTTCCTCTTTTTTTGGAGCAGCCAATTTTTGCTCCACTTCCACCCCGAGGAAGAGTCTCCTTGAAGCTCTACAGAGAGGTGAAAACTTCTTTGGTTGGCAAGTTTCAGACAATGGAGCTATGAATGTGAGCCCTGTTCTGGACATGCTGTGAGATTTGCCCTGGAGAGAAGGCAGTGATGGTGGCCAACCTCTAAGGATGCTTTACCATCCCTACTCAATGAGCTGACAGAGATGAAGATGCTTCTGCTCTGTGCTGCACCAACCTCTGCCACAAACGTCCTTTGGACCCTAGACTGATGTCTGCAGCTGGAGTCTGTATGTCTCCAAGTCTCAGAAAAGCTGCAGTCAGGAAAGTTTGATTGCCCCTTAAGCTCAACAGTGTGGGATTACCCATGAGGGAGACGAACAGAAGGGGAAGCATACGAATGTCATAAAGCTTTGGGGCAATCCTAAAATACCTTTCTTGTGTTGCAAGACAGTAATTGCACATAAAGCTACTCCCAAGTAGTAATTGACAGTAAATATAAATTTGAAAGGGGTTTTTTTTCCTGCCAAAAATGTCACCAGGCTCACCCTTCCATAGCATTGACAGTGTAACAGGAAATGTAGTCATTGGACCTGAGGGTGGAGGGCAGCTGGGGAACAGCCAGATGCTGCTTTTTTCTCATTTACAAGGGAAAACAAGATGATCAGGAGATACTGGAATGCTCTTTTCCCTGTCTCCATTTGGTCAAAACCTGAGATATACGGTATCTGGTCTGATACATCCTGGATTTCTTTAACCTTTATTTAATCTTTTCTTTTTTAGGGGAAAGAGATAGGTTTGTAAGTACTTTTCATAAGTCCCACGTTCTGAGTGTAAAATGCTCTCTTTTGGAGCTGCATACTCTCCTCTTATAACTCTCCTTCTGGGATGTCATGTGATCTGGTTCTGTGATTGTTCCTGTCCCACTTGTTTCGCAGATCTATGTGGCCTTTGATTGACTAGTATCTTCTCTCTTGTACTGTATGACCACTTGATGTTTTGAGTGTGCCAGCTTTGGGGAACTGAGATTTCCCACTAGGAAGAGCTGGCTGTGGACATTGTGTGGTATATCGGTTCCAGCACTTGAGAAACAAGTGATTTTGGTCTCTTTCCTTCATATTCTTTCTCTTTTAAACTCAGCCTCCGCTTTTCCTCTCTTGTAATCAAATTGTTGGTAATTCAAAGAGAGAATTATATATTCTTGAATGTGCCACCAAGTTCAAATAATGTATGTTAAATCATTTAGGTAGGCATAAGCTCCGTTGTGGGTAGATACAAAGCTACCATGAGCTCTTACACAAATTATCAGGCCCATACTGAACCCTTTAAATAGCAGTTATTAAAGCTTTTCATTCGTGTGTGTTGCACAGTATTACCTTGACCTGTTCAACAGCTGAGTTTTTTGTGCTGACTGGTAGCATACCTAAAGGCATTTAGAGAAATCAGTTAAAGAAACTAACCCAGGGCATGGAAGATCAGGTCCATGAGACTGCAGTGCAATTTGGCATTCAGTTGTAGTTTGGTGATTTAAAACTCTGTTTGATTTGCAGACCTAGATATTTTCCAGAGGAAGCAGGAATCTCCTTGTAATAAGAAACCTTTCCAATTGTCAGTTGTCCCTAGCTCTATCTACAAGACACAGGGTAGAAAGAGTCTGTAGTTGCTCAGGACAATGATCTGGAAACAACTGCTGTGTGGTAATTCTAAATGATAGTTATTAACAGTTATGTGGCTGATTCAGATAGCAAATTCTTAAAAGCACTGTAAGATTGTCCTTAGCTCTGCAATAAGAGAACTAAAGGACAGAGGCCACCGTTGCACCTCTTTTTGTAACTACATACAGGCAGGCATCCTCATAAAGCTCAGCCTGTCCTTCATATCACCTGTGACACAAGATGTGGCTGCAAGCACTCAAGAGAAGCTTTCATGACAACTCTGTGCACCAAAGAGCTCTACGGGCATTGTTCCTGGGGTTCCTCAGCTGAGGGCTTTGATGTAGGTAATGGTCTGACTGTATGAGCAATGCCACCAGCAGCCAGCCTCACATGCATTGGTGTCTAGAGATGTGGGATTACACATGAACCAGAGTTTGTATATTTATATATGTGGGCCAGCGTGTGTCTCAGTGTGTACTTACATGTAACCAATGTCTTATGCAAAGATAAATTCTTACCCTCATTTCTAGGACTTCTTTATTTCTAGAGCAATGGCTTCTGGCTCAGGGCTGGCAGATGAATAATATGTGAAAGCTAAGGCTAACAGTGAGAACAAGACACAGTTTTGTCTGCAGTCCTTGACACCATCTGTGTTGCCCTTGGTGAAAATCTTCACCATCTTCGGGAAGCTCGTCCTTCACTTGTCTTCCATAGTTTGAAACCATCAACTCTCTGTCCATGCTCTTATACACTGCTCTGCAGGAAATACCTCTTAACCTGATGAGTGAACGCATATGCTCAGGAATAGTTTAGTTGCAGCAAATCTAGGTCATGGAGAGGCTGGAAGATGGGCATAGTGAAGTCAATGGTATCAACTTCTTGAGGTAGAACTTCACCCATTGTGCATGGGTGTGTTTTCCTAAGAGTTGTGTATATTTTTAGGGGACTGTTGTGGGTTTTTTCCATGCTTTCTGTAGTCTGAGGAGTGCTCTGCTAAAATAATGTTCTTCTTTCCTAGAACCAGTCCTGGCATTGTCCGATTGGGGTTGTGATTTCTGTCTCGTGTTGTATTTCTTTTTATTTAGTTCCATCTTATTTGTACAGTTTCTTTTGTAAGCCACAGCGTGATGCCTTTCCAGCAGCTGTTTTTAATACTGTGAATAGATACTATTTGTCTAGAAGCTGCAGTTGTGGATCAGGATCCCATTTTACAAACTTAGAGTGCAAACATGGTTCTTTGCAATCAAAGAATGACACAAGAGAATTGATGGATAATTAAGGAACAGTGTCCTGTCTGTGTTTTTTTTTTCAAAAGGATTGTCACTAGACATCGAGTGCTTCTGAGGCTCTTGAGGCAAACTACCTGTTTGTCACTGGTTGGACTAGCAGAGGATATAGGATTTAGGGTTATTTTGTTAGTAATTAATTCTGTAAAGGAGCATGATTTCTTTCACAGGAGTTTTCTCTTCAAACCTGAGAAGGCCAAGAAGTGGTTTGGAGCAGCTCTGGCAAGATGCCTTCATCTTTCACTCTTAAAAATACCTCATTCCAACATCTTTTGAGTATGCAATGATTTCTTTCTTCCTGTCTTTTAAGAACAGGTGGTGATTAGTTCTCCTGTTCCTGCTTATTTACTGGACTCTCTTCAGTTAATCTCTGCAATTTGACATTAGTTCATTTGAGTGTCCATCTTTACCTGGTGGAAGCATCTCAGCTTTTGAAGTACAATTGGAAATTTGCTCAAGTTGTTTTGTCAGATCAATTGTTCAAGTGATTTAAAATCAGTAATCCTTGTGAACTAGCCTAAATCATTTTGTTTCGTAGTGTTTTACCCGAGATAGTTGGTGAGTATGTGTGTTTTCAAGGAACTCTGGTGTCTTTGCTCAGGTATGCTGAATGGCTTTTCTTTAGTGTATACAAGTATCAATGTTTCCCCATCAAAATTCAGATGTTTTCCGATGGGATCCCACTTGGGGAATTGCATGTATTTCTAGGGATCTGTGTCTAGAAGAATCTGTGATTATTCCTTCCAAGTCTGCTATCTCTTCATTGTAGACTACTCCCTTCTTAGGCAGTGGGCCCTTGGAAGCAGAAGCTCAGCTCTCCTGGGTGCCAGGTTCCTAGGCAATTGTCTGTGGGCAGCATGACAGTAAAGCAAGAGACCACACATTTACAGAGAAGTAGTAAACAATACACATCTTTTCTCTGGTAAGGCTCAGGAGTGCTGCCATTCGATAAAAGGTAAAAAGGATGCAGCACTTCTCAGGGTGACATTTTCCTCTGTTGTGCATTTCTGGGTTTTTGGGCTAAGTCATTCCTGCCTATGCTCTTCCGTAAATCTTCCATTTTGAGTGTTGGAACAGTTTACTTGACCTAAAAGATGTTCTTGTTTAAAAGCAGTTACTTCCATCTTACTAGCAGATGCAGTTCTTTTTCTGTGTGAAGCTCTTCTTCACTATTGGTGGCCTTTAGCTGCTCTTTCCTGGCTTTTTGTAAAGCATATTCCATCACATATAGAAGAGCGTTTGTCTATCTATGAGAATTTATAGATAGTCACAAATACCTGAAAGATTGCCACAAAATCCCCTGTTCCTTCCAAATTCAACCCTCAACTGACAATGGAAAAGTACAGTTCAAATATCAGTGATGCTACTAAAAACACCGCTTTATTATGGTAACTCCACAATCCCTTGGGAATGACTCTTCGATGCTTCCAACCTTCAGGTTTTTTTTTTCTTGACAAATTTCTGGCTAGATCCTGGACAATTTCTGGAATCTGCTATGGATCTATAGCAGCTGAAACTATGGGGAGCAGCATGAACGCAAACACTTTATGTTCTGGATGAAAAGGAATAGCTTTGGGCTGGGGAAGTGTCCAGTATAAATTAAAATGCACACTTCACAAGCTAAAAACTCATTAGAGAGCGAAGTGAAATCACTAAGAAGTTGCTACCAGGTTTCCACTCTGTCCTCTTGGACATCTGTGAAAACTAAGCAGCTTTGCTTTGGAATGTAAGCTCTGCTTGACACAGAATCCTTTTGTTAATATTCCTACCTGGAATCTCCAACAGTGGAGTTTTTAAGTGAGTCCAAGTGTAAGCGTCACAGTCTTCAGCTCTGGTCATTTGTTGGGAAACCACTGTCGTTTCTCTTATTTTTATGAACTGACTTCACAGAGTGCAAGTCTCTTTGCTGGAAGTTACACTTAAAAACACACAACGTGCTTCCAAAAGGCAGTGCTAATTTAAAGAAAAGTACTAAAAAGAAAGAAAAATGAAAGAACAAACCTCATTATAGCCAAAGAACTTAACACGTTGCAAGTTACATCCATCTCTTCTTTGGACAGAGTTCTGTTTCTTGCATAGCCTGCTCTGTGTCTGATAACTTATTCCAGAGAGGCTGTGCAGAGAGCTTTTCATTCGCTTTCTTTGGGCATAATACAGCAGGATATTTGAGTCCATAACATTTAGTTATGAAAGATGCAGAATGTATTAAAATCCAGGCATTTATGTGTCGTGAGAGTATGACTGCACGTTGTCTCAACAGAGAAGCAGCCTCTGGTGCTGTAACAAAACGCATTCTTTCCACCTTTCTTCCCAGTTTGCCTTAGACGTGTCGTACGAGAGCTAGAATGAGAGAGACTTTGCAAGCAGCCACGGCAGTTCTTGGTGTTTTTTTGGGTTTCCCAAAGAGAACTGTGCTCAGTAAGTTGTTTGGCTGCCAAAGGTTTTATCATGTGGACCGAGTATCGTAAAGGAACAGACAACACCGTCTTCATGTGTTTTTTAGACATATTATTTACTGGGGTTTCCCTGAAGAAAGCTTAGGGATTTTTTCCTTATGAGTCACTAACCAAGTGATTGTTTATATAAAAACTTTCCTTCAGCTGGTTAGAGTTGGAACACAGTGTTTTCTGCTCCTTCTGGGGTCTGACTTTTAATTTCTTTTAATAGTTATTCCTGCAGCCAACAGGATGGTTTGAACCTTGTGGCCTTCCCCACACCCTCTCAGACTTCCATAGTCTTGAAAATCGCTGGTCTGGCCAGCACAAGCGCTGGTGGCAATCAGTATTTCTGTGCAATTCCACTTCTCAGCTTTCTCCCTAGTGGTGGTTTTTCAACTCTGCACCTTACTTGCAGCTTAGTCAACAGCAACGTGCTGTTAACATTAGCCAAACTGGAGTTTGCATTTCATGTGCTGCAATTCAAACAAAAAGTTGCTATCTGACTTGAGCGGGATAAAGGTTAAAAGATGTGTTTCCATCATGGAAATCACTAACGCTGCCTCTCACCCCTGAATCCTTTCCCACCTTCTTCCGGTGGCTGCAGCGGAATCTTCTTTTTGCCAGTGGAGTGGTGCAGAGTCACTTTTAATTACCTCCTTCCACTGCTTTTGATTTCAAGCCCAACTGATGGCGCCAGGGGCTGAACCACAAGGAGATCTCCAGGCAAGTCCTGCCTGTGTCAGGCAGCCTTGCCAGGCAGATGCTATACAGCCCGCCGCGCTTCCTTGTGGTGTTGCTTTTATCGCATTTGAACTTTTTCAGCCTGAGACAGGAGCTATGTTGAAATCTAGTAACGCAGTAAATAAATGCTCTTGGACATGTGAAATTGTTAAGTTGTGGTCACCAACTTCTCTTCCGCTCCCTGACCTCGCTGCAGATATTTATTCTCTGCGTGTACACTCGTGTTGTGTGTGTGTGTGTTTGACTTCACAGGTAACACATCCTGGATATACAGATTTGTTAAAACGCATGGCATTCTCTTAAGCCAAGAAGCATGTGGAGTTCTTTGAGTCTTTTTCATAACCCAAGATTGGATTTCTTTATTTTTACAGGAACAGGAATGGTTTAGCTGGAATGAAAATGTTCATTCCACTGCATCATTAGCTACAGGCAATCTTCAGTTGAAGCCTAGCCCATTTTTCATGCTAGAGCTCTACTAGTTTGACTATTAATCAATGTGTAGGGTGAGTTTTGGGGCTTGTCTGTGTGCCTGTAATTTCAGCTGAACTATTTTTCTTTCTTTTTTTCCTTATGAAAGGAAGGTAGCTAGAAAATACATTCTATTTGAAAGAGTTCACCTCCCTCTCACCCCCTTCTACCATTTCCCTTCTAATAAACACCCCAAAAGTATTCACAGGACGGCTATGGGGAGTTAGCTGGAATAGCAGATGCTTGGATGTGTAGTTTGATCTCTGGTAATTCTAAAGTGACTTTCGATCAGATGAGTCTAGTTGCTGTCCCCATGGTTGTCTCAGGTATGATGCTTAGTACCAAAGGTCCAGTCCAGCTTGCCTTTATCAATTTAAATGCTAATGCTGTAACCAGCAGCTCATGTGATAACAGAAGCATCAAGTCAGCAGTTTACCTGCCTTTTCAGCTGCCTGCTCTTCTCACATGAAGGTCACGCTGTCTTACCAGAAGACTTCTCGTATGGTGACAGAAGGTGACAGGTCAACCCATGGGGACCGGCTCCCTGTACTGACAGTGACAGCTTCTGCCTGCTCCTCTTGCCATTCAGATCACCCTTTATGCTCAGACCCTTCTCCTCTCTACCTGTAAGCCTGAAGGTGAAGATTCAGAGGACTGATCCTCCAGTTTGGAGACAGGAATGGGAAATTTGTGCTTGGAAGGGCAGGAACTGTTTGTTTACACTGCTTCACTAGTCTGATTAGGCTTCCTAAATCACTATGCACAGACCTGTGGAACGTGCAGTACTTCTCCAGCCCCCTCTGAAGAAAGTGGTCAAACAATAGTTTCTATGCCTTGTGGCTTCTTAAGAAAAGTATTTTCCAAAGGCCACGTTCCTCTTTTCCCCATAACCAGCAGAAGCAGCTTTGGGTCATTCAGTGTATACATGGGAGTTTTTGGAGACCACTAACCAAATATCTTTGCTCTTTCCTCACAGATATCCTCCCCAGTTTAATGGGAGAGCTGATTCAGAGCCCTTTCCAGCTCGGAGGCAGGGGAGTATGGTTTGGAACATGGACAAGGACCTTGTGGGGGAGGAAGGAAGAGAGCCATATAGTTCATATAAGATGCAGAGCTATTTCAATTTAACTGTCTAGGGCTCTTGCAGACTGCAGTGCTCTACTTTGTGGAGGCTGAAAAGTAGTTTCAGTGCTATCGTGATAAAATCATCTTGTTGTAGCCATGCGGTTTCATTTGAGCCTGAAGGAAATAGCGCAGCAACCCTGGAAACAAGGGAAACGTAAAGCTTTATCTTTCACCAGAAGGCACATGGCCTCCATCAGCAATCCACACAAAATGACACCAGTGGGGTACAAAATTGTGTTCCTTCTACTGTACCTGCTTTGTTTGTAGCAGAGACGACCAACGTGTTTGGTCTTTCCACGGCCACGTTTGCACCAGTGCCTCAGGATTATCTGATGCTCAGAAGTGTTTGGGCTTTCTTTTCCTTTGTTATTGCTAGCTGATGAGCTCCTAGTCCAGTGCAGCAGCTGTTGTTAGTCTGTCAGCATGTAACTATTATTTTATCCTGTTTCTGGTTTGCTAATTGTTGAATTTATCCCTGTCTTCCAGGACACTTTTCAATCAGTTCCCCATCATGTTGACAGTACCTCACCATTTCGTGTTACGGGCAGGAACAAACTGGCAAGTGTGTGCTGTTTTATTTCAGTAAGACAGCTCAGTTGGACACTTTGATGGTGAAATCCTTCAAGGCTGCTAGTTCTTCTTCTTGTATTATCATTTATTTATCTGTACAATCATGTTCCCTCAGACTAGTTGATCTGTGTTTCACATAAGCCTCCGCTTTCTCCAACCCATAGTCATTCATGGTTCACATCACTGTAGATTTTCTTGCCAATACCTATCACCCCTGCACACACGTGGTGTCTGTGAGTGTGACGAAGTTACACACATGTGTAGGCATCTGAATTTCAATGGTGCTACTTTACCCTAAGATATGTTTTTGCCTCAGAGAGTATTAAGCACAAATAAGAATTGTTTAATGTGGAATATGTAATTATCAATTGAAAAATCTGCACCCTCCCAGATACTTTATCAACACTTCATGTCTCAAAATATATAGTGTCCGGAAAACTGTGGTGTTAACCTTTTCTAGTCCATGCTGGACATGTGAGAAATCAATCCATTTTGGTGTTTGCATGGGGATCTTTGTTCGCTGTGATTAATGGTCCACTAACAGCGTCCAATACAAGTTCAGTGCAATGTACAAAGTGTCTTTGATGCCAGACATTCTACAGTGCTGTGCAGAAACTAAAGCTAATAGTCATAAGCCTGAAAGGACTGGAATGTTTTCAATTTACTTTTAAACAAATGACTTTATTGTGCCGTTCTCACATGGGAGTAAATTCCACAGCCTCAGTGCCACATTAGACAAAACTTTTTTTACCTGCCGATTTCTGTTTATACTTGGAGAAAAGAAATTAACCTCGGGTAGGTACTTGGGGGGGAGGAGGACAGGACTATTAAACTCGGTGGGAATTTTGCCAGGGGCTTTGCTGGGAGCAGAGTGGGTTGCAGGAGTACAGGATGTAGCTGAAGGATGATTTGTGGTGCAGAACAGAGTTCAGGAATTTTGTGTGTGCCTGAAAATCAAACTTATGAAGGGCACCTGTAGGAAAACCTTTAAAACTGATTTTGCCACTCCTGAAATGTAAGGAAGTGAATGTTGGAGTCTGAGTAAATGCTGGTGGATGTCAAGAGGAAGATTCCTAGTGACTGCAGTTGGAGATAAATATGGCTCCACTACTGACAGTAGCAATTCTCAAATAAGTAATGGGCATGTGTGGCTATAAAGGAATTACATACCTTGATCTTAAGGAGAGAAAGTGCCTCAACTCACCACATTGTTATTGTAATAGTAAGGATATTCAGACCAAGACAGGCAAGATTTGAAAGAATGAGTCTTTAATGCTTATAGGATGGTCTAATACCATGGATTTGTAAAAATATGCCCAAATGAGGAGCAGGGATCCATTCAGCGTTGCTACAAGTGGGAGACCCTCTAACGCCAATAAGCACATTATAGTCTTCTGATAGATATCATACAGAGCCCATTTCAGTAAGTTCTTTTGATCAAAACATGAGTAAACATTAATTAGTAACAGATCCAAGAACACTGGATTGGTTTGGTTTTTTCTTTAACTGCTCACTGGGCCTTTTTTTGTCCTAAACCTTTTTTTACAAGGTTTTGTTTTGTGCATGCTGTGTGGTTTTACTGCTTTATAAATCCATCCATATAAATAAAAAAAAAAGGTTGAATTTGGGTTTGACTAATGTTTTTGCTTTTGCTTTGGCCATCTACCGTTCATTTATATTTTATGTTACACATCACTGCATGGAAATCCAAGTGAAAGAAAGTACAATTTGAGGTGATGCTTCAGTAAATGCAATTGTGGAAGTTGGTCAAGTAAATCCATTCACCTTAAAGTATCTTTAGAGCCTTTTGTCTTCCTCTGATGTTTCTAACCTCTGTATGGTCTTTTCCAAAACAATGGTTCATCTCTGTGCAAATGGCTTCTCATAAAATCTCACCAAAAATCAACAACGTAAAGGGTGTAAATAATTTTGCAGTGTTCTCTGAGCCCTAAAGCCTTTGCTGCCACTGATGGGGCAGTTCTTGCACAGGCATTGTCTGTGTGTATATGTATTTTGCTACAAATCTGGATTTTCTAAAAAGTCCAAGATGTGTTTTGGGAGTTGTTGTAAAGATTCTCTCCCTGTGATGGAGAAGAAAAGTGTAGGACAAGGCAAGATCATTTCGATTTAAACCAGTCTGAATGTGTAGCGGCTCTCCATCCTGTCCCAGCAGCAGGTGCCCAGCTGCCTGCTTCAAATGGGAGACACTACTGAGGCAGCAGTATCACTGGGGTCTGAGGCTATAGAGTAGAGTAAGGAGCAATTATGTGCATTTGTCTAAGACAAGACTCCTCAAACTGCCTCTTTAACTCTTTTGTTCCTGCCTAGATTGCAAAATGTCTTAGGAAAAGAGAGAAGGAGGGAATACACTGTGATGGAAGAGTCTCATCCTTTTTGTCTCCCAAACTCCTGTCTACAGTGTGCATGTAATCTCTGCTTAAAGGTAGCTCACTGGGAGGGGGCTCGATGTGGCAGGCAGACTGGTAGGAACACATGCTGTGAAGACAGAGAGTGTCTCAAATGAATCTCACCATGCAGGTCTTAGTAATCCATGAGCCTTAATATGGCCGTAAAGCGATAAATTCAGGGATTTTTGACCTCAAAGTCTTTCAGTGTGTTTAAAAATAGCTCACCCATCTTCATTTTATCACTTCATAGACTCTGACACAATTTTGGAACCTGCCTCTGTCCTATCTAGCAGGGGAACACTATAATTAAGAGTCAGTTTAGAAAGGCTGCTCTCTCTTAGCTTAAGGCAGAATAAGTCTTTATGTATTTTGCAGGAGATTATAAACAATTCATCGTCTAAAATTAGCAGTAAAAAGGGAGCCTCAGTTCTTTCGTGCGTTGTGGTTTGTACCACAAAGACTTAGTGTTTTTAAATCATGACAGAGCTCTCTAAAAACCTTGAAAGCGTATTATGTATGTGTCACTTTGGCTCAGTTAGGAATAGTATCACCTCGAAGCCAGAAGGCCATGGGTTCAAGTTCCATGCCTGCCCTTGGATTTAGCTGCCTCACAGTAATTTTATTACAGAAAACTTTTTAAAATAGAACTATAGGGAAGGAAGAGTGAAACTTTTATATCTGTAGCTGCACCGTGACACGTTCAGTCATTGAGCAGTATGTGAAACTGCTGCTCTTGCTGCCCAGCTTTGCTCAGCAGGCATCAGCCCTTTAACAGGAGAGGTGCTAGCCCTAATGGTGTGGCAATTTTCTCTCTTCGTGACAAAAACAGTTCTAATCCATGGGAGTGTGTGCACGAGCTATTGTTCCCTGACTGAAGGAAGCTTGTCTATTCATTGTGCTGCTTCCTTGGGCTTCCTTGATCCTATGCTGCTTGTGCAAAAGTTGGAAGTTGAGACATGTCAGTTCCGTCTGGACTTCACCTTTTTTCTGCTGACCAGTAACAGAGGTCCCATAAACTGAAAATGCCACGGGTCATCTAGATGTCAGTTTGCAAAAAAAAATATCCAACTGAAATGTGAGGTTGGTTGTGGCAACAACAAAGCCAAGTGAGCTTAACTGCAAAGGTAAACTCCATATTGTGTCTGCCTGGCCCTCGGGGCAGGATGCTGATCACTGATGTCTTTTTAACTTCCCCATGGAGCAGAGGTCAGAGAGACTGTAGTTTGGTTTTGGTCTGTATCAACAAGTATGTGGTCTTATAACATGAAATGTTTATGTTTGTTGCTTACAGATGTGTATTAACCTACTAGAATCTCACTGTCTCTTAAATACAACTTGCATTTATTTTGGAGTGGGGAGGAAACAGTCTTTCATTTTCTACTGGTTTTGTAGAATACTTAGAAGGATTTTGGCATAGTTATACAGAATGGAAGCTGTATCATAAAGCAGTATCTAATTTAATCCAGGGTTATGTGCAGCATAGATGTTCACAACTCATTTCTTCCCCTGAAAAGAATTTTGCCCAAGAATTTTCAATTTCTGTTCTTGTAGCGTGAATCCAAAATGCTTCTGGATGGATGATTTTTCTTTCGTTTAAGGATATTTGTTACACTTCAGTGAAGCTCTTGGTGTTTTCACATTCCTCTTCTGATCTCTTTTGAGGCTTTACTGCTACAGGAATGTTGCAGCTCAAATTGTGGCTTGCAAAGTTAACGGACTTCTTAAATGGGAAGTATGGATGGTGATGATCATTGTTGCTCTACTGGGCTAAGAGTTCTGCCAGAATTTGTAGACCACTGTCACTCTGCCTGGCAGCTTATGGAAAACCCATTAATGTGGGTGAGAATTTTGGATCTAAGGGCCTGAATTATGAAATGAAATGTTTTGACGAGAACTCTGGCCAAGAAATGTTTTGGCCTATGACTAACTTCTGGGAAAGGTAAATGCTGGTGGTTCTTGTATGTCCACTTGCTAAATTAGATTAAGTACATTCCTGTTAGTAATTTTCTTTTTTCAGATAAGCGATTACTGTGCTGCAGAGAGTGTGGGAATTGGGGTAAGAAAGGGGTGCAGAATCCATCTTGTCCCGGCAGGAACGTTGGCCCATTTGTTCACAGCCGGGATGTGGATGCGGTGGTCTGTGCAAGGCTTGAATTGGTAATTGTCTGTCAGAAATTGAGATGAAAAGGTGAGTTAGCCCATGAGGGAAGGTGTCCACATGACAGATTTCATCTGCTGGGAGAGAAAGATTGAGAATCTTTCCCATAGAGCTTGGCTTAGCAGTATTGACCGAATATGAGGCAAAGGGGAGAGGAAATGGTGCCGCTCTGGAGCACAGTGATCCAACTGTGTGAAATCAGTGTGGGTGCTATTAAAATGCCATCTTCCTCTCCCTTCCCCTTTCCTTCCTCCCTCCCTCCCCCTTTGCTGTCAGCCTGGCTGAGGAAAAGTCAAATAACGTACGACTGTGTTCCTTGGCATCACAACTGCAATTTCCCTTTAGGGGCTTCAAACTTGAGAATGGGAGGTTTTAAATCTTGCTGATTTGTGCTATTCCGGCAAACATATGTGTGAGGGGAAAGAACAATGCCAGTTTCAAACAGAAATCACAAGTGAGAAATCATTGCTGCTAAATCAGGTGTTGCAGAGGCCAGTGGAAAAATCAGATGCTAAGAAAAGTAGGAAATTACTTTGTTTAGAGCAGGGCAGGTTAATGAGAATGAATTAGAAAGCACTCTCTGTGTATTCGGCCTCTGAGGATTTGAGCAAAGTTAGAGGGATTTATTTACTGATTATCCAGACTATACAACTGGCAATAAGATTAAGTGAGGAATTTTGGAACATGCTGACATTTCTTATTTGCATCATTTACTGTGGAGATCATTTGTCGGCGCTGTACTGAGTTTGTGGTGAACCAGGGCTTAGTCTGGCCCAGCAGAGACGGATCTGGTACTTCTCATGGCTTGAGGGATGTGGGGGTGAGAACAGTTTAACGTCCTCTTCTGCGTCTCAGAGAGGAAACATCAAGTTTGTCTAGGTGCTTATCAGAGGAGAAATTCAGAATATTTTCCTAGACATCATTAATTACAGACCAGAGTGCAGTTGTAGGTGACAAATTGCATTAGATCAACTAAAAGTAAAAGACAAGGCTGCACTTTATAGAGCCCCTCGCATTGGACACTGTGCAGAGCTCGCCCAGTACATGGCCTCCTCATACCATGCACACAGATCTGCACGCTGCCCTTCGCCTCCTCTACTCACGTCTCTTTAAACCAGGTTGGTAAGTGCTGAAAAGTTACCATCTCAGCTGCAAGAAACAAAGAGGGACCATGGAATAGCAGTTCAGTTACAGGATGTAGGAAAACCTGAATTGTGATTCTTTTGTTGTTGTTGTTCTTTATTCTGGGTGCCTACCTGTAAGATGATGGTATTTTGTGAAGAACCTGCAACTGTTCTGTGTTCCACACATAGACATGGGAAGTCAAACTGTGCTTTGAACACGTCACCTTGGGCAATGTGTTTCCCAAGATTTGTCTTCACCAAGCCACTGTCCATGCACTGAGCATGCTCTTGCCCCGTTTTTATCCTGTAAAATAAGGCAATTCCTTGTCCCTAAAGGAATCTTTTGGCTGAGTCTTGTGCACTGTTGCTAGAACGAGGAAAGTTTTGTTAGTGAACCCTCACTTGCATGGTTACTGCTAAGTAAAAGTCCTCAACAGCGATCAGTTCTGCCATCAGTTCTTCTTAGAATGGTTTTGATAAGGAGGTAAGTAACAGAGGTGAAAGGCAAGGTGTTACCTCAGTCTTTGTGATGATGACTCTTAATACTTCTCTCTTCAGCATTATGGGTGACTCATTCTTCTGCTTTCTATTTTCATCATCTTTGGGAGAAGCTCCAAGAGTGCTGTTTGGTTTTTCTTCTTAGGGGAATTGCATACCACAGCCAGTAGCTTTAATCCTTTTATCCTGACATGTCCGGATGATGCCTCCACCCATTCAATTAACTCCTTTTGCAGCAATTGATCCTGTTCTCTTTATAATTCATGTCCACTGCTGGACATGTTGTCTCTGGGAATGTGTTTCATGCATTTGGTAACAACTACACAATAAATTTCATCTGGAACGTCTTCTGGGCTAATCATCACACTTCACATCCTCATCATCTTGATTTGAATTCCAGGGTAACTCACTGTTATTTGAGAGTTCCCAGTATCCATTGGCCTCCTCCTACACTGAAATAATGGCAAATACCACATCAATAGTATCTCACATCCTGGATTTTCTTTTTTCTAATGTGTTCTTTTAAATATGGGGCACTTCATGTGTTGTTATGACAAGGAAATTCTTTGACTGAAAAGTTTGCAAATTCCAAAGTAGTATTTGTTTTATAAACAAAGGTGCAGTTTTCATTATGCCAGCCTCTTTCTGCTTCTGCTTGTCCAGCAGTCTTGTTCTGAAAGGCATGAAGCAGCTGTTGGCTCCGAATCAAAACTTGCAGTGCAGTGAGGGTTATGTAAAAGTCCTTTGTGTGAGAGATGTGGCAGCAAATGGTGGAACTGGAGTACGGATACTTTGAGGGGAGATGGCCATTGGAAGCAATGTTTAATTTTCACTTGAATTTTGCCTAGAACAAGAAGTAGAAGATAATGAAAATATTTAATCTTTTCAGAAACACTTTTCTTCTTGCAGCGTTGTGAGCTCGTGAATTCATGCTGCATGGAAGAGCTGCAAGAAGTTGTCTAGCTCTCTCCCCTGCACCAAGGCAGGATCTCTGTACCTAGACCATTTCTGAGGGATGTTGGTCTAACCTTTGGAGGAGGGTCTGCAACCCTCTTAGTCCATCGGTTTCTGTGCTTCACTGCTCTTACCATGTACCACTTCACAAACAGTGGACACCTTCTCCTATCCATAAAGTCACTCATCTCTCCCCTTCCACAAGTGATTTCTTCTGAACTCAACAGCCTCAGCTGATCGTAGCTTTTCCTTTCAGGTAATATTCAGGTAATAAAACAGAATCCTGCACATCATCTTCACTGATTTCCTCTAAATGCTCTCAAAACATGCCACAGTTTTCTGGTAGTGTGATACTCAGAACTGGGAGCACAATTCTTGTGCTGATTTCATAACAGCAAGACATTTTGGACGAATACTGTTTATATTGCGCTGTAGACACAGGTCCTTTTCTGCTGAGCTGCTCCTGAAGTGACCATTCTCATGCTGTGTGCTTATAACTTATTTATTCCTGCCCAAGTCGAATGTTTTCTATTCATAATAAATTCCATCTAGGTTTTAAAAGTGTTTCTCCAGATCATTGTGAACTCTAGTGCTGTCCTCTAACCTGTTCACGTCCTCTTCCAGTTTCTTCTTATTTGTAAATGTATTAAGCATAGGCTATAATCCACCATCCTGAGTATTAAGGCATTAATAACCACATTAAAAAAGTACAGCCCATATGAAAGTGCCCTTGATAGAGATTTCCAGTTGGACACTGAGCCGTTGACAACTTTTCTATGGAAATGAGCATCCAACCAGTAACTGCAGCTTCCATTAATGAGAGTTTCCTGTTAGATTGTGTCAAAAAGCTTTACTAAATTCTGAAATACTTCAGTAATAACATATAATACTAGTAATAACATCTAAATACTTCACTAATAACATTTAATGTTAATACCTTAACCATAAGATCTGAATACCTCCTCTAAAAGGAGATTGGATTGATTTGACCTGATTAGTTGTCAACCTGTTTAACTGTAAGACAAGACTAACTCCAAATGTGTCGAAGTTCTGGTATTACATCATTCCTTTCAGTCTCATAGTTCCAAATCAGCTTCTTGATTGAAGAAGGCAGGTAGAAAGCCAAATGTAAGTTTTGAATGTTTGGGTTCATTAAAGCTACGTCAATATCTGGGGAGCAGTGTGTGGATTGCCCAGAAGGTTTTGAGCTGTTAATGGTCTGTACTATACAATGTCTGTAACCACAAAGAAGAATCTAAGTAGGCCATTGTTTGCACTAATCCAGAGAGTTCAAAACTTTTGAATCAAATTGGGATTCTTGGTTATATTGGTTATAAAATATTGGACGTTGTCGGATATAACACATTTGTTATATCTCCTGCATGGCCATGAGGTGAGAGAGATTATCTGTGCAAGGGAAAGTCAGATCATAACTGCTGCCTAGAACAGTTCAAGGCTGCTAAGGAAAGCACAGCAGCTAAGAGGGGCAGCCCGTGGGTGGCTCAGTAAAGGATACAGTAGTACAAAGTCAGGAGATGCTGAAAGCATGGAGGAGAGTGGCAAAGTCACCCTCTGTGAGGGAAAAGAACAGCTTCCAAGCTACCCGGGAAATGTTCTTTTTCTACTGCTTCCTTTGTTGTAAATACACAAAAGTAATGTATTGTCATTTACTTGTGGTTTCTTCCAGTAAGAAAACCTCACTGTGTGAAGCCATCATGTGGTTTCAGCAGTCCTCTGGCAAAAGGCACGCCATGTACAGCTGAGAGTGTCGTAGCTAAATCACATTTTCAGCATCAAACTGCAGCGAAGAGAGAATATCAAGCATCAGTTACAAAGATTTAATAAAAACAAGGGAAGCTGGGACAACTGCAGTGTTCTGAGTGTTACTGCATTAAAGAAAAACCTAACTTGGACAGGAATAGATGAAATAGATGCTATCTATTCAGCAGTTGTGAAGGAAAACATAAATACAATCTGGAGGGAGTCATTGATTGTCAGGCGGTAGTCGTTATGAACTTGAATCTGTAAAGATACGAAATCAGCTTTTCAATGACTGGTTTCTCACTTCAGCCATGGACTCCTTTCTTAGCATGTGGAGCATTGCTTTGCTGCTGCTTTGAGTTTCACTTTTTAGTCAGTCACCTTCCAGCCTGCTTCCTCTCAGTCATTTTTTAATACAACGCCTTTTTGATTACAGAAAATTGGTTGATGCACTGCCCTAATGAAAACGCTAGACAAATGCTCCTTCTTGGAACCGACAGCAGGAATGTTATACAAGACATTCTTAAATATGCTGGCAGCTGCCCTGAATGTAATGAAATCATGGAAATTAGAAGTATTCCACTCTCTGTGTGGCCAGCTCAAGACTGTTTGCAGTATGTTACCCAGCTTTGTTGTGAATCTCAGAAGGAATCACTTTTCCTGAGTTTTTCTTGGGACGTTCCTCAACGTGCTTACAATTCCCACAATCATGAAAATTATCCTGATATTCTGAGGTACTATTCTTTATTTTTCTTCCAATTGCACACAACTCCTCATGCCCACATCCCTTTGTACCATACTAAGTCATTCTTCTCGCAGCAAGACGTATTACAGCCTTCAGAAGACAGAAAACTTTGCTGGTAGAAATGCATGTGTAGGATGAAATCCTAGTCCTACTGCAGCCAGCAGTAAAATTCCCCCAAATTTAAGTGGTTTGGACTTCACATGCAGTTTTTAGACTTCACTTGTATGATGCTTTCATGAATCCCTAATATGTTCTTAGTGTAGATGGTATCTAAATGCAAAAAAGGTAGAGCAGTGGCAGTGATCCATACTTGTGTTTCACTAGCACCTTTCCACGCAGGGATCACAAAGACAGGTGAGACCTTGTGCAAGGCGTAAGGAATAGATACTATTTTCATTCTTCTAATTCTGTAGAGAAGGTAGGACTTCATTTCTCTGGCTGTATGTGTATATATATAGGTGGAAGCACCATCTTGGCTTCCATGTTACTTTCCCTTGGTCTGTGGTTTTTGCACCTATTGCTTCTGTGTAGCTTTGGTGTGTTTGTATCAGATATTCTGAATTTGAGGTTTCTAAGGCGAATCTAATTTTTTCTCTACCTGTTCTTTTTTTTTTTCTGCTCTGAATTATTCCACAGTTTCTTAGTTGGAGGCTTACAAAAGTTCCTAGAGTAATTGTAGTCGTGTTCATTTGAAGTAACAGTGTGCCATTCCTGTCAACAATTAATAGCAGTAATAAGCAAGAGTCAACTGAGTGAAGATGTAACCCTGATTCATATGCTGTCATTTAACACTTGCTATTGGAGCTATGGAGTTCTGGCTTAAGGATGAAGAATGCTGAAAGGTGACTGTGGCCACCTTGGTTATTGGGAAAGAAGGTATAGAAACCTCTTTCCACCTTCTTTGTTGTCCTGTTCATCATGAACATTCTGTTGGAGTGCAGTCAGAGAGATGTGAGGGTTTTCTGGTTTGGGTTCTTTGCAGCAAACTTGCAAAAGCCTTTGTAGAATACAGAGTGGATGCTGCTGTTGGCACAATGCTGAGATGGCTTACAAAAGAAAGCCTGATAACACTTGTAGCTGTACTGTATAGCACAGAAATTTGTTGGGTGCAGGTTTCCATATGCATGATGCAACTCATGTGAGACAGTTTCTGGCATGAAAAAGCCTTCAGTTGAGACGTCAAATCGTTAAGAATGCCATGGTCAGAAGCTGTTGTGATCAATTACTCTAAACTCATGAAAGATTGATCTTCTTTGATTTCAGAGAAAATAAATCAACAGTATGAAGTCAACTCTATTACAATTCAAATAAGAGACTGACTCCTGAATTATTATCCACTTCTGTAAATATCACCTATGAGCCTGTATGTAAAAGGTTAAATGTCTGCAGACTGTTCCCCTCTCCTTAAAGATCAGAGACAAATTACTATTTTTCCTTTACATTCTCCTGATGAGGATAATGATAAACATCTGTCACTTTGCTACTTAGCCAGCTGAGAATCTTGTTGCAATCTGCAATTTAAACAGGGAAGAAAATAAATATATATTAAAAAAAACCCTGAATTTTATATAGACAGCAAGAAAAAGAAGAGAAAAAGTGTAAAATGCAGAGGAACTTGGAAAAGGGGTATTTTCAGTCTGCATTTACTTGGCTAAAATCTGTGTATACATGACAGATAGATGATTTTCCATTTATTTGGTATTTGACAGGGAAAAATTGCAACTAGTTTCTTCTCAATCTGTGTGTTGTGGCTGTTCAGCAGATGCAGTTTGTTAATAAAATGTTTAAGGCTTATAGGGCAATGTGTCTAATGGTGTTACAGAATGGGAAAACACGATTTTCACCCAATATCTGTTTTAGTGTCCTCTACAGTCTCCAGAATTGTCGGAAGCACCGTTAGTTCTTTCTAAAATGCATATTTTAGCTGGTGTTCCAGTAATTAATCTGTAATTTAAAACAACCTGAACTTTTGAAACCTCTTTTATAACCATTTAGTTTTGTTTTCAAATGGTACATCGCATCTTACATCTGAACAAGACTATGACTTAACAAAGCACGTTTCATTTAGACTGGACTCACCAGGCCATAGTTGTCGAGGGGTAGATAGGAAGTGATCTACCTGCCTGTGCTGCAGAAGCAGAAGCAGACCCTGAGTTAGATGAAACTGGAAGTCTCTTTGTGCCTTGGCAAGAATGGCTTTCGTGCTCTTTCATGACACGTTGGCTTATCTAGCTCTAATGCTCCCTCAATAACGGGTTAGCTACCAATTTCAACAGCTCCAGGAATCCGTAAAGCACTACTGTGCAAATTTGAGCTAAATGCTATATTGTAAATGGAGTTGTGCTGACAGGGCTCTGGCTCGTGTGGAACTAGTTTTCATTATTGGGTTATTCCCTTTTTGCAAGTACATTCTGTTTCTTCATGTTACGCTTCTGGGTGCCAACAGAACAGGTTGAGATTTTATAGTTCATGCTAATACTGCTTTAGTGGTTTGTTTTCAGGGAGAAAGATCATATGTCAGAGTTGGGGGAAAGAACGTTCTCCTTTGTATTATGCAGGTTGAAATTCCATTCTTTTGGCATCTTTGAGCCTAGTTTGATTTTCACCAAAAGGCTACTACTCTTTTTTTTTTTGTAGTTTTTCTTATATTTATACAGGCCAGGCTGAGGCAAAGCACATACCTTTTAGCTTCCAGTTAGAAGTTCTTGGTGTTTTCTTTAATTAGGTCAACTGTTTACATACAAAGAAGGGTTTTTTTTTTCTATCCAATGAAAAGGAGACCTCTAAAATCTAATCCCAGCCTATGTTATGCTGAGCTTTGAGCACTGGAACCAATGATACTTTTGCTGTTATCTTTCCTAAAACCTTTGTTTGTATAGGTGTAATTCACATCTAACAAGTTTGAGGCTGAAGTGCGGAATTTGTCACAACCGAGTCAGTCTTAAATAAGGAGGATATTTTGTACCTACAGGAGAGTAAAATTCAAAATCCAGGCTTAGGGTGCAGCTTTCTTACATGGGTCAAGCTGCCTGAATCTGAATGGTAAAAAGATGTGATAGTAAGTATTGCAGGAAGTGATCAGAGATGATTTGGGGGGTTTCATTTACCACCGCACGTCTTTGTCTGCAAACTTTCTTTAATATAAAATGATAAACTTGTGTGGGAATAAAAAAATGTACTTTGTGAAAAAGGTCTTGCAAATCATAAGGCGTGGAACTTTAAAGGTCTAAAATTCACGATGCTAAACACTAATGTTAATGTATGTTATATTTTAACCTTCAGATGTTTTTGATGTTGCTGGACTGCTACAGTTTAAGTCTGGGGTTTTTTTTCCCCAATATATGACGAGTTCACCACAATGTGAAAGGCTTGACTTTCCCCTTTTTCCTTTTTGTCTGTGTAGACTGAAAACGATGAGAATGGCCAAGCAGACAACTTTTCAATGGACCCTCAGCTGGAGAGACAGGTGGAGACAATTCGAAATCTTGTGGACTCCTACATGTCTATTATCAACAAGTGTATCCGAGATTTGATACCCAAAACAATCATGCATCTTATGATCAATAATGTAAGTAGCAGCCCGGGTTCTAAAGTATTTGAACTTGGTCTGTCAAATCTCTTACTTGCAAGTACATGTCTTGAATCTAACAGAAAGAACCACATGTACTAAAAAGAACACACTCCCGTAAATGTCACATTGTTAGGCAAAATATTCCAATCTTCTGTAGTAATAGAAAGTTGGGCAGCCCTCTCAAAGGCTGGCACACTGCCTTGAGTGCTTATTGCAAAACGCTAGAGACTGAATTAATTTACATCTTAATCGGAATAGAAATTATTATTTCAATATCAATCACTGTATTGGGGTTTTTTTTTCTGTGTTGCTTTTGATGTATCAGGAAAAGGGAGTTGGGAACTCCATCTAAGCAGCCTGCAAGAGCAACAGAGCAGAGCTGTGCTTCCTTGATTTTCCATCTGTAGCTCTTTGTCATGGTTTTGTAAAGCAGTTCTTATTTTATTTGGGCTTCTTTCTATTTTCAGGTTACTGTTTCCAAGGAATAAATCTAGAAGCCTTGGACACTGTTGTTTAGATAAGCAGATGCAGTGGTTTGATTTAGTGTGTGTGTCTTTCTTAGATCTGAAGATTATTTGGTTAAAGAAATGGCTTTGAGTTATCATAGTTTTTCCACTACACTAGGATCTCAGCCTTTGCTTCCTGGCACAGTTCTGAATGGACTTTGTTGAAATTTAAGCTTAATATTAATGCCACTGCTGTCATATAAATTAAGAATGGAGAGCAGAGCTCCTATTAGTAATGGGTAGCACCTTTTCTGTGAGGTCATGAAACCAAGGCTTGTCTTTACAAATACAATATGCTCTAAGGCAAATCTGGTTAGAAAGCAGCATTTACTTTTGACTTGAAGTTACCAGGCTTTCATCAGCCTTGAGGAGTTTGTGCTGCACTTAAGTTAGGGAGTTGGACAGGACATTTCAGTTGGATTTCCTGGTACGTCTAACATAAGCCAGATACTCATTAACTTCTTCAGGTTTAGGAGAATCAGGATCTGAATAATGCTGTAGTCGTGGGTCAGTTTTTACAAAAGAGTGTACGGTGAGCAGTTCCTTTTGAAAGCTTGCATTACATTTTCTGCCCATCACCTCCTCATGTGGAATAGTTTAAGGGTCTCTGCGTGCTTTATGCAAAAGTAGAATGTTCTGCTTTTGATCTCATCAGCTGTTATGTGGGTGAAGCTCTGCCATGCTGGCTGACCAGGGCACACAGAAGCAACGTACTCTGAACATCATCTACCTTTCAGTTAACCTCGTTAGTCCATAGTGGTGTTTGGGCTTGCTAAGTGAGCTGACCTCCACCTCAATCCTATAACTTAAATCTATGGCAAAGAATCAAATCTTTTAAAGGACTGTGAAGAGTTAAGTCCAGAAACATTAACGTACTTGTGTCTGTGCTGCATAGGCAATAAAACACCATATTAAAAACAATAGTTAAAATAGCAGATTTTGAAAATCAGAGAGAAAGAAATGCTTGAATTAAAACTGCTGAGCTCCTGCAAAAGGTTATGCAAAGACCTGTAAAGGAGTGGAACTGCGATGGAAAGTTGGTCCTGTTAAGTAGTGTGTGTTTTCCTTGGAGTGTTCAGAAGTCCAACCCATGCACCAGGAGTTAAGTGAAAACACCCTCCCTCCCCCTTAATGAGGGTATTCTGTACTTTCTGCTTGCCCCATCACGTAGCCTCCAAAACTCTGGAAACAAATCAATCCCAAAGAGTTTGTCTCCATGACAATTGTAACCTCCCAAGTCCTCCTAGAACTTCCTTTCCACTTTGTGGGCCTGGAAATGAGCACTTGTAATTCAAGGGAAGTACCACATTCAATCTCATCGTACAGAAAATAATTAGCCTCTGTCCCTAAGCGTATTTTGAGGCCTAAGCCTAGATTGTTGTATTCTAAATGCATCTCTTTTTCTTCCCTTAGGGTGGATGTTGATTACCTTAAAAGAAAATGCATTTACCACACAGAACTGCATCAAGTTACCAATTAGCAATTCAAACATGCACAAACCCCCCCCCCACATTTCAGAATCTGTATGTATTGGTGCCTAGATATTGCAGATTGTACAAGAGGGGTGGTCTTACAGTAAACAGTGTATTCTCCACAAGCTGTGCTGATATTTATCTCATCTGAGTAGAAAAACTCACAAGTATTGAACGACCAAACTTCAGGTTAAGGAGTGGACTGTGTTTTCATTTGAGGCAGCAATGTATGTTGTAGTCTGACACCACTTTAGAGTGAAGGGCAGGCTTTGTGGTACTGGTGGTTTGGATGCTTGCTATGGTTCAGCTCTGACTGCAAGTCAGATGTCCATGAAGGAAAATGTTATAAACCACTGCTTGGAGTTTTCCTGTTTTCTAGAAAGGAGCAGAGATGTGAGTAGGTGTCACTTCCACCTCTTTTGCTAAGCTGGAGAAAGTGACTGTTGTGGAAGATCTTCCTTTGTCTAGTGCAGTGCATCCAATTGCAGAAGGCAGGAGGTTGATCCAAGAACTGTCAACACAACAGTCTTCCCCTTCCAGAAGAATTCAGGGGAATTACTTGAGTCTCCTGCTAGTGGCAGACAGAGTCCTCTCATCATAATTGTCCCAGGCTGATTTTTTTCAAACAGATATTTGTGGTTTAACAATGCTTTTACAATCAGCTCTGGCCTTAATCTAATTTTAGGACTTCTTCTTTTTTTGAAGTGATGCCATTAAAATGCTTATTTCATAGAGCAGAATGTGATACTGTTTAACTATGATATCTGTTTTTAATGTGGAGTTTTTGACAATCATGAGAAAAATAATGTACTCTGGCTCTTGATCAGTACCATCTACTGGAAAACAGCGTGAGACTTATGGAAAATTTTTGCAGGCTTTGCTAAGAATTTGTGCATCTCTTGTCGTACATGAATGGGAAATGACAGCCAAGCCTGGGCAATATGGTTTTGTTTCCACTAAGGTCTGTCCTGGCCTTTGCTAGGTGACCATAAAGGATCCCATGTCCATGCAGTTTGACTGCTTTTGCTGACCTGGTCTGCACACAAGCATTGCCTTAATCTGACTGTCAGGACTGAAATCAGTGTTGCTAAACTAGCACAAACAGAGCTCGGGTTTATATAATCAGAATTTTGGGGATATATTACTGTTAGTATCTCCAATTCCAAAAAGCTTTGTAGAGCAAAAAGCCAGATGAGAAATAGATCAGAACTGTAATGAAAGTCTCAAATGCAAGGATTTACTAGGTCAGTATTTGGTCTGTTTACCACAGTCTTGTTTGTGCAGAGTACCTCTAGCTTTTTATCACTCTTAATATATCCGGGTCTCCATATAACCAAGGCAGGCATAGCAGGAAAGCAGTATAATAAATTAGATTACTTGGAGACTTCTCCTTTCAGTTTGAATGTGTGTAAATTGGATATTTGGGGTCTGACAAAGTTGTTGGAGATGAAAGACACTGTCTACAGCAGGGTAAAATTCCTGCTAAGAAAATAATTGACAGAGATGTTACAAAGCCTGAAATTCCCATTCCTGGGGGAATGTAGTCTCTGATGGTATTGCTGATGGCTGCCATTTACCTGTCAGTCAACCATTTAGCATTGTATCAAAATGTCAGCTGTCTCCTGTGAGAAGCCTGTTTGAAATGAACTGTAAACATAGGTCTCACCTTCGAGATGTAAAGCCAGTGTTAGCTCCAGACAGGGCCAATGTTTCAAAGACACACCTACAAAAGGGGGCACTGTGTTGTGAAGCGACTGTGCAAAACCATCACATGTGAATATGACATGTGACATATGACATGGGAATTGTCTTCTCGGAAGGTGGCTTTGTAATTGCATTAAGCCCATCTGCATGCAACATTTTAGGTCCAGTCCATCTTTTCCCAGCTGCACATGCCAGCCTTTCTTTGATCCACAGATAGACCTTTGGCTGCTGCATGATCAGCTCAATCAGAGTTTAGCATTTTGTAGTCCCTGATCTGACCTAACAAAAACTGCATGACCAATACAGTTGATGTAAGGTAGCAGGAGAAACCAGAGTTAGATAAATCTGTCTCCTGTTTCCACGGATCTCACACTGTATTTGTTCAGTGTTGTATATTCAGAAGGGGTTTTGTTTGTTTCTTAATTTGATTGGTGTGGATTTTTCGTCTGATGAAATAGGTAAAAGAATTTATCAACGCAGAGCTGCTGGCTCACCTGTATTCTTCTGAGGACCAAAACACTCTAATGGAGGAGTCGGCTGAACAGGCTCAGAGGCGAGATGAAATGCTGCGCATGTACCAGGCACTGAAGGAAGCCCTGGCAATCATTGGTGATATCAGCACTAGCACTGTCTCAACTCCTGCACCTCCACCTGTAGATGACTCTTGGCTTCAGCAGGCCCGCAGGTGAGGATCCTTAAATCTGTATTGCAATGAAATGTAGGACAGGCAGACGTGGGCAGCATCAGCTCCCTCCCTGCCTGTTCTGTTTAAGTAGATGACAATTGTGAGGGAAATCAAAGCATTTTTCCACATATTCATATTATCTGGATACGTATGTGAACAACAGGCAGGATATTTACCTTGTAGAAGACTGTCCAGTGGATTTATAGCTTGTTTGACGTTTCAGGTAGCAGCAGCTTCTGTCACCCCAGTTGTGTATCCACAAAGCCCCTTCTTGCAAGCTGTTAACGATAATTCAACATCTCAGGCTCCATGTCATACAAATTCCACATAACAGGACATTATTAGAACTCTAATATTAAAATCCATTACATTTATCTCCTTGCTCAGGTGTTTATTTCTGACTCTCATAAGGCATACACTGTCTGTGGGAAAGGTAAGTGTGAGACTTAACTGTATGTGATGCTCAGACACTGACTGCAAAGGAAAATGCCATAGGCATAAAAAAGGGTTTCATTTATCTTTAAAAATAATAAAAAGCAACAAACCAAACCCCACACCGCAGCTTACTGAACTTCCTAAATCTCTCGTATTTCACTAGATCACCTCCTCCAAGTCCCTCAACTCCACGGAGGCCTACGTTAAACAATCCCCCCACCAGACCTTTGTCTGGCCGAGGACCCGCTCCTGCTATCCCATCTCCAGGCCCTCAGTCGGGAGCTCCTCCGGTCCCGTTCCGCCCAGGACCGCTGCCTCCATTTCCAAGTGGTGGTGAAGCCCTTGGAGGACCTCCCCAGGTTCCCTCTCGGCCGAGCCGGGCTCCTCCCAGCGTCCCAAGGTAAGATGTGTCACCTTCCTGCTGTGCTGGGCATGGTTCTCTCCCTCTAGCATAACAGACAGATTGTGCACTGTGTCGCCTTGTCAAGCACTGCTCGTGAGGAAGCAAAATGTGACATTCCTTGTAGGGAGTCAAAGGGATTCTGAGGAACGAATTTTTAGCCAAAAATACGACTTTTTGAAAAGACAGGAAGTTTTTTTCATTAAAAAATGAAGGACACCTGTTTTGGTTGTGTTGTATCCATGTAGGGGTTCAGACAGAGAGGTCATCTATCCCTCCACCACAAGAGAGGCAGGGGTACAACTCCTCCCTTCTGCCATTCTGAATCCTCAGAATGACTCTTCTGGGAGAGAACATGAACAATCTTTCTAGAACCAATGGAACAAAGTGATACAAGTCTGATTTTATTTCCAGAGAGCTTTTCCAGCCAGTTGAAAGTATCACCAGTGTGGGACACATGCTACAAAACCATTAGTTAAGGAACAGGATTTTTGTGACCACATCGTTTCCTTCCCTTCCCTTCCCAGGGCTTTACACTTATCAGCACTTTCTAAAGCAGCTTTGCGTATTTTGTAATTTTATGTGGCATTAACTGCTTTTTTAATATAAATTCTATGAATAAAAAGTCCTTAATATTTATTTTCACAATGACATAATTCAGATAATGATCCGTATGTGTATATGAAAGCCTCTGATTCCAAGGGCTTTGGTAACTTCCTTAATGAGAGGCATGGGCAGGTTAGGAAATGTTGGAACAAAGGGGTTTCTCCATTTTTAATAAATTAATTGTTGCATTAAAATTAGTCACAGTTTGGGGGGGGTGGGGGAAGCCAGTTAAATAGAAACAAAATGTGCCCATTTTTAATTTCAGAAATGGTAATTGAGAAGAGACCCTTCGGAGAAAAGCTTGTGTTTAAAATAGGTGAGATCTGTTGTAGTTGTCAGTAACTTAAATTTGAGGTTCAGTGTTTCTAATGTAATGACCCTTTAGAGTGTAAAAAATAAAGAAATAAATTAGGCTATACAAAAGCGATGAAGTATCTTAATACATTTGCTGTGCAAAGGGAGTCGTTGCAGCAGTGCCCAACCATGAAATGCACTCTTCCATCTCAGCTCATGTCCCCTAGCTCGTAGTATGGGAGAAACCTAGAATTAATTGCCTTTATGAGTACTAAACTTCACACTGAAAGAAAGGGAAGCAGCATCTGAAAAGTCCAAGCATCATCCCGTTGCTGGGAGAGCCTAGGTCTGAGTTGAAGGATGCTGGCCCTGGTGCTTCATCTGTGTTATCAGAGGTTAAACTACATACTAGCCATAGAAATGAGGTCCAGTGTTTTGTCAGTTGTACTGCTGGAGAGAACCATAGCTCCCTGGCATCTCTCACCTTGCCTTGCCAATGAGCATGTCTCCTTTGTCCTGCCTGGCTGTGATTTTGCATGAGCACTGCTTTCCTGAGGTAGCTTGCCAAGAGCATGTCTGATGATAATCTGTTTGATGCTAAAGTGGTAGGTGGGATGGAGACCAGAAAGGGATTTTATAGTGCTCAAAAGCCACTTGAGTAAACAGGTCATGAACGACTCAATTCCTGACTGCCACCAGTGGCATGCAAAGCAGTGCTTGATAACGGAGGTCAGTGCTGTTAAAATGCTATAGCTGGATGTGTAATTGAAAGTACAACTGCCTGACATTTTTGTGGAGAAAATAATCTGCAATACACATCTTCTGGACTGGATCCTAGATGTCTTTTTTAGAGTTATGAAAGCTTCAGATGCACACACCAAAAAAAATCGACTGCTGAAGAATGAAGGAAGGGTTTGCAGTTTTGCTGAAACTTCAGGTTTCTCCTGCTGACTAAATGTGGAGAGAGGAAATCCCAGGGAAAGGGCTGGAGGGGAAATCACCTGAGGGGGGGACAGTGTGGCTGGCTGCTGCGCCTGTAAAATGTTTCTTTTGAGCCCTGGAATTTCTGCAACGCTTGGTCTGGTTTTAATAAGAACCTTTTCAGGATCATAGGAAATTGACACAGAAAATGAGGCTGAGATATTAAAAAGAGGGAAAAAAATTAATTTTGAGGAAGAGTCCTCGTGGAAACTTGAGCTTTCTCTGTGACTTATTTTTGAACTGGGACTCTGTACTCTGCTGACTGCTCTACCACCGTTTTCTGCAATGGTTCACTGAAGTGTCAGGATCTCTCATATCTAGGGCAATAATTCAGCTTCCTAAGTTAGATAGTTGTGTTTTTAAAGTTCATCTGGCTTTCCAAAGGAAGCTTTTGTTGCAGCCTCTGTCACCGTCACGTGGAGCTGAAAATCCTGACATGGTGCAGGAATAGCAGCTTTCTCTTTTCTCCTGTTCTACCTTCAGATAAAATGATCATTTTCAGGGATAAGACTTGGATTCTTCTTTTCCAATGAGCAGCTGAGCACACTTTCAGTTTGGAAAATTGAGCACATTATAGTGAAATACAGCTCCTGCCTTTAAAAACATCATATTTTTCCTCAACTTTATTATCATTTAATCAAAGGAATTGTACAGAATTGGTGAGCTCTCGGCATCCTCTCACTGTACAGGGAAAGGAAAAAAGGTTAGAGGAGCAGGAAATAATTTTCTTCCTTGCTTCTCCCTGATTGTAAAGCTGTTTTGGGTTATGTGCTCTGAATATTTCTGTAAGGAAACAGAAACTATTTGCATGATACATGCCTCTTTTAATTAATCCCACTTGAGGTGGGTGGATCTCTCCCAGCAAAGCCTGTGAGTAAAGGCCCCTGGCTTTAAGGGCTTGATGCCAAAGCATATATGATTTGTGAAATATTCCCCTCTGCCAGAATTTAGATTATTCCCTCTCTGGCTTAAAAAGCTGCAGTAGTATTTTGAAAGAAAATGCAGCTGTGCAATTGCTTTGGTAAGATGGCTTTAAGCAGGCACTAGAGCCACTTTGGCTTACCATGATGTGTGTTTGGAAAGCTTGATCTTGACCAATTTTAATTCTACTGTGGATGCTTTGATTTATGGCTTTTAAATGTCCTGAACTGGAATCTCAGCTTTGCCACAAGGAAAACAATTGAATTGGAAATGTTTCTGTCCTGGCAACAGAGCCCATGGTGTCAGTGGGAGTGGGAGGGTGCTCCCCTTTTCTCTCTCTTGTTCTGCTCTGCAGTGCTACTGTGGATTCATGAAGGCTTGCCCAGTGAGGCACTGGAGATTGTTACTCGTTTGGCCGTTAAAACATACATGACCCCAGTCAGTGCAGAATCTTGGGATGTGGTTAAACAAGGCTCTTGAAGGACTAGAGCCATCGACTTCAGCAGGCAGGAACATAAATGCTCTCGAGCGCATGTGTGTCACCCTCAGGCACGCTGGTGCTCAGTACCTGGGGGCTGAGGATGGTCTTGGCATGTGAGGCAGGCAGTGGGGAGAGAATTCATGTTCTGCTGTTCTTGAACAGTCCCATACTCTCCCTACAGTTGACTTCAACTTGAAGGCAGCCCGTATGGAAGGGGTGATGTTGGCTATGCAGTTACATTTTATTATGCCCCTGAGGCTAATTACATGACCTGTCGTGTTTGTAACTATCTACGTAGTAAAACATCATTACATGTTTCTTCCAACCTGGCACAAGAAAGTGCTTACACTTGACAGTAATTATAGATGGAGAATTGAGGACAAAGCCAGCAGCACTGCAGAAAGCATCACTGCCTGACGTTTCCTGCTCCCCTGGCTCTATACGAAGCTCTTTGATTGACAAACATCAACCATCAAGTCAGTTTTCTGTGATGGATTTTTATGGATTAGAGTTCTTTGGAAAGGTTTACTGTAACATCTCACCTTGTGCACTGAATGATTAGGGGATCCTTTGCAAAACTTGCATGTGATCTTCTGATTAAAATCTATCATAGTGCTTAGGCGTATAAGGCCAGAAGAGTTATCCTGCCTTAGCTTGGGAGTCTCCTCTCTTCTGAAAGTTTGACCTTGCAGCCTTAAAAGCTTACTACAATATTTTTTAATGGAATATAAATAACACTCAAATAGCCCTTGCATCAAACTCTTCTGGCAGGATTAATAAGTGGCCACCTTAAAGCATTTGTGTGGGTTGTATGATCTCTACCTGAGCACCCAGTTAACAGAGCACAGCTGTGTCCAACACTAGCTTGCATTTGCCCTCTTCAAATGGACCTTCAGTGAAGGTTATATTCCATAGTTAGTGTGTTTCCAATTCTAACTTTCCAAGAACTGCAAAGTCACAAGGTTTAAAATACAATCACTTAAGCTTTGTGTGATTTCTGTCCTGGGAGAAGAGACCTCCTCCCCTCTGTAATTTGTTACCTGTTTATATTTCTTGTTGAGAACCCAGCAATATACTCCTTTTGCTGCTGGTTGCTTCAGGCAAGAGACTCCATTTGTTTTCCCTTATCTCTTGGAAAGGAGTTCTGCATTTTCCCTTCCTCCACCAGCTTCTTTATCTCTACTTTGTTTTCCTTTTTTTTCCTGCCCTTCCCTTGCTGTCCCTTTCTTGACCATCCTGTTTGCTTCCTCTTTCACCTTCTCCCTTCACTTGGTTTCCTGCCCAGTATATTTATCTCACCATCTTGTCTTGGTTTCTTTCCAGCTTATCCCTTCCTTGGCACCTTTGTAAATCTGTCTGCTGCTCCTTGCATTTCTGTCATCTTTTAAAGCTTTTCGGACAGTTTTCAAATGCAGTATCTGGCAATCTTTCCTCACAGCAGCCTGCTGTCAGTGGCTGTGACAACCACTAGAAACACTAGTTGCACTACTAAGGGTAGTCATACTACCACGTGCAAGAACAGTTGAGGAATGTTGGTCATCTTACTTGTGGCCATCTTGCAGCTTCAGTCCGAACAGAAGCAATGAAAGAAGTAGCAATCTGCATGAGGATAAGTATTAGAGGGACTGGGCAGAAAGCAGGTCACAGCAGGTTTTTAAAACACAACAATTTTTGTGGTTTGGTTACAATTCTGCAATGCTGATATTAGGAGACATTCAGAACAGCATTTGCACACCAGTGATTCTCCATCTGCCTGAGCTGTACTGGCCTGAGAGATAGGGGACTGTCTTCACTTCTGCTTCAGGAGCTTCACTGATTGCTACCCCTGAAAGAATGTCTTTCATCTACACTAGCAACAGGATTTCCTTCCCTGCTATCTTTCACACACCTCTCCTCCAAGTGACTGTCCTGAGGATCAAGTAAAACAAAGTTCATGGGCTGTTAGACTTTATCTGCTTCCACTGACTCTTGACTTCTGATGGAAGATACACTGTGACAATTGAACAAGTGTATCTGAAGAATCACTTGTTCTACATGGGGTTTAAGTTTGATCTTATTTATTGTCTCTCGGGTGGTTTTGACCATCTTCAGTATTGTTCCTGAACTACTTGCTCTTACCTCATTCAGCAACAAAAAAAATGTTTCTGAAATGAGTTGAACTAAGAGAGATCCATTTGATTTGGACTGTTGGAAGTGATTTTCAAAGTTTGTCAAAGAGGATCAGTCTGGGAAATGGCTCTTTATTACTCTCAACATAGACCAGTCTCATGTGATGGGGAAGGGTAAGTAAAAATGCTGCAGGAGAAAGGAAGACAGAAGAAGAAGGAACCTGAAAAGAGTTGAAAGAAGTGATTCTGGGATAAGACCTTTTTTTTTTGCTTAGTCTTTTTTCTCTCAAGATACTCTCACTAGAATGAAGTGGGTTTTGGTTTCAGCATCTCTTCACTTGAAAAAAGTAGAGTTGAGTCAAACAATAGCAAATCCTGTTTGCCAGAAATACAGCAACCTGAATATGTGTTTTGTCCTCAGTAATGATTTAATCTCATAACAGTAGTTCAGTAATCTGTGCCATGAGGGTGATGCAGGATTAGAGGAGGGGTGTTTGGCAGGAAATTTCTTGCCTGTCTGAAAGAGTGGGCAGATAGCAGCAGGTTTCTAGCTTTCCTTGTGCTTAGAAGAGAAAACGTGTAACACTAAATGGAGAGAATGATATGAACTTCCTCAGACATCTTGAAAGGCTGTCCTTGAACCTCTCCTGTCCCCTGCAAGCTGTACTGGCTCATTAGTGAATGAAGACACTCTTGTGGCTCCATTAACAGCAGTGACACTGATAATCATGTTAGTCGTCATTGTAGACGAGATGCAACTCCAGCTGGAGGTGATAACCCCGATGTTTGCTCCCTTTCTTGCACCAAGGTAAGTAGAGAGGCAAAAAGGCAGAGGAAGGTCAAAGGTGAGTGGGAAGGAAGAACAGAGTGGGCAAAAGCAGATGTGATGCTCGAAGGCAGGGTACATGATTCACACTGATGCTGAACGCTACAGCTAAACACAGACCAGTTCGCAAGACTTGAACTACTATGCAAAGATTAGATGTTCCTCCTGCTGATTTTTGGGCCCTTCTGTTGCCATCTGTGGACACAGGAAAGTAGAACATCATTCTAAGTGTATCACTCGGCACTCTGAACTCGCTTCTTCCATGGCCAGTTTTGATGCTTTTGACAACCTGACCTAGGGTTTCTGAAAGGTTGGGACAATCCTGCACTCCTGTGTTGCACACTTGCTTACATGACATCTTCCCTGCTGAAAGACAAATGAGAACACACAGTTTAAGAATAATAATCTTTGCTCCATTGAATTTTTTGTTGTTGTTTATCCAAGCTGAATGACACATGAATTCCCTGACATGACTAATGTGAATGTGCAACACCCACATAAACACACAAACGTATTTGTGTGTGTGTGTGTGATAGATGTTAATTTATGATGGTCATACAGAAAAGTGTAGTTGACTTGCAAATAATAAATTAATCTAGCAGAGAATCATATTTTGAACCTCTTTGCCTCTGAAAGGAGTATCTGTATTAGGTTAAATCACACACAGTGGAACTTCAGCAACCCTAATGCTTTGGAATAGCATTAGCGTTTGAACTAATGGAGATGTATATGGCTGCGGTGCAGCGGTGGCTAGTGGAAGGACGTGTTCTTCCCACTCACTCTTTTCTTTCGTTCACTTTAACGGGTGTCAGACAAAACACCATCATCTAACAACTTCAACTCGCTTACACTTCACACAAAAATCCTTCCACTGACAAGAGTATTGTGCAGCTGGGACATGTGAAATAGTGAGATCCAGCTATATGTACAGCTATGCAAGTGTCTCTCAGTACAGTGGCAGCACGTTCTCTGTGCATTTGTGGAGCCTGATACATCTGTGTTCTGCCACTTCAGAACTGGCACACATCCTCAGACACTGCTGCACACCCCAGTGCTTCCACCCCGACTTGCCCGCTGACAGTCATCCTTACCTGGAGACTTTTAGTGTTTGATTTCATTATGTTTTGCAGTACAGAAACAACTCTGAGAAATTTTTGCTCTTGGACCATTACACTAGGGTAAGGGACCATCTCAGAGACATTCCCCAAGTGCTTTTTCCTTTCATCACCACAGAGTGCTGTTTCTCATTTCTCCCATCATCATCTTCACATCCTGATTCTCATCTGTGATTCCTGCTTGACTCCTCTTAATGCCATCACCCTTTTTCTGCTTTTCCTACTTTCTTATGACGTGTGTCACTAGTATCAGGTGCCTTTCCTTCTCTTGGTTTTCCCACTTCCACTCAAGAACCTTTCTCATCAGTTGACGTGCAAGAGATTCCACAGTAGTGCATCTGCTGTAGGCCATAAAGTTTTAAGTATGCATAGTCTCCAAGTAGTCAGGCTTACAAAACTATCTTGACTGTATTCTTCAGCCATGATGGCCATAGTAGTTTCACTTATAACCACCCAAATTAGAAACTCTATTTATTCCTCACCTAAAGACAGACACTCTTTTCTCCTCTTACCGTATACCTCACATCCAGATTTGTGTTGTCATCTAAAATCATATTTGCCTCTCAGACTTAAAGCCACTTAGACATTTTGTTTAAATATTTTCTTGTTAAGGTCTGAGAAGATGATGTCAAGTATAGAGCAACCAAGATGGTGAAAAAGGGGGAGAATAATGGGCTGTAGCTTACAACTCCAGATCTAGAGGCTGTATCGTAGAGTACAGTTATGTGCATGCCTTCTGTGAGTGTTCTCTGGTGGTCACGAGCAAACAAGAATATAAAATGCAAGTGGAAATGAAAGCCTTTTATTCAGAAGTATGTTAGCTGTGCTCCAAAAAGAGAAGCCATCTTCTTCCAGCAGGGCCTCCCATGCTAATTACAGCTGTGCTTTACTGAGAGCATATTTTGTGGACTCTGTGTGGGGAGCGATAGCACTTCTCAAAAGGCAAATGCCTAAAGAGCTCTCATATGTTTCTGATCGAATTTTAAGTCTAGACTTGCTTTATTTGGTTTCTTTTGCTCTGCATTTGCTTTAGCTAAACCTTATAGAAGCTCTTTTAAAACTGGGGAAAACGAAGTGTCCTGCCTAGGTTAAAAATAAATGTAAAAACTTTTCCCGTTGCAAAAAGTTTCTGCATGGGGGTAAGAGTTGCCCTCTGTTCAAAACCCCACTGAGCTCTTCAAAGGAGGAGTCTCTGCAGCAACATCAGGGAGTTATTAAATACATACTTACCCCACAATTTTCATTGGTAAATTCTTTATGTCTGCTTAATGTGTGCTAGTTAGAAGAACTGATTCTTTCTGCAGACTCGTTTACTCAACCCTGGGGACCTATGATCCCCTGCCCCTTCAGCACTAACTTTTACAAACAGTTTCCCTTTTTTTTTTTT
>WBNH01011714.1:0-129508 GCA_013401255.1 Urocolius indicus | reverse complement strand
CCCCCACCCCCAGAAACCCCCAAAACCCAACACAACAGACCGAGCAGCCCGTTAAAGGGGCCAAGCCTCAGGACTCGGCCCCAAAGCTCAAAAACTCAGCTGAAATGCTGGAGAACAGTAACTAAATTGGAACTAGCACAGGAGTGGCATTTTTATAAGAAGGAGCTTTCCCTGAAGCAGGAGCTGGTTTTGGGGGCCTGGGAAGGGCTGAGCACCACGAGCGCAGCCGCGGGCTGATAACGCCGAGCGAACGCGTTCCGCGCCGTCTCTGCCGCTATCATCTGCTGGCCTCAGACTAAACATTGAATTGGGCTTAGTCACATATTTACTCACTGACATGGGAGCTAGCATCTAGAGCAGGAGCTGGGGGAGGTTGTTTTTCTCTGGTTTTCCCTCACTCCTGTCCACAGGCAGCCGGGAGCTCCCCCTGCTGCTCTGCTCTCTGGGTTACTGCCCTTTTACTCCCAGATACTGCACATTTGGAGGGTCTGACAGTGCTCAGTTATGTAACCTTTGCTCAGAAAGCAATAGTACCGAAACCCTGCTAAGCTTCTCTCAGATCTGCCCAGTTCAGAGGTGCCCACAACTGAGGAAGGTGAGGCTGCAGTTGCAAAGAGCAGCATGATGCTAGTTGCCAGCTCTGCTATCTCTAGATGGTGGTTTGGGTGCCCAGACTCTGCATCCCTCCATCCTGGGGAGTAGTACGTGCACTCCCAGCCACTTCTTAGGCTGTAGAAGGAGCAGGAGAGACAAGAGACGTGTGGGTTGGCCTTCTCCACTTGACTTTGGGGATGAGATTCCTGTTAGAGAGGGAAGAAACAGCCTATTCCTGGTGTAAAAATGGTCACGTAATGACTTGTCACCTTGACAGAGACATCTAGTGACAGGCAACTTCTGGCCTTGTGCTTTCCTTCACTTTGATGTGAGCTTCAGCTCCTGCCAGTTGATGCAACGTGCAGTGCGAGTGAGATCTCTTCCCTGAGCTGAACTCCCTGCTTTGCCTCAGGGATTCAGGTGTTGAGGGATATGGTTTGGTTTAGTTTACTGATGGGCCTGGCAGTGTGAGGTTAGTGGTTGGACTTGATGAACTGTAATGATTCTGTGAGCATGGCCCCTCTTCCTATGTTACTGGCACAGGGAACTGGAGACAGTCCAGGAGACCATCAGCAGCAGGACTGGAGGTGAGAGATGCTTTTATAGGTCTTTTCCCAAACATCTGCCACTCCTCTGGAAGCCACCTCTGATCTCCAGGGGGAGATCCTTCTTGACTCAGGGAGGAGCTGAAAGGAAGCCTCATGCAGCTGTGTGGGAGCCAAGCAGCATCCTTAAGGGAACAGAGGAGAGAGCCTGGTGCGAAGGAGACGTCTGCCCATTCCTCACCTACGTCCCATTCCACACTCCTTGGGATGACACAGTTAAGTGTGTGTCTTCAGAGCATCCCAGATAGACGTGTGCTTGTACATAGCGTGAAGTGGAGGGGGAGAGGTTGGGCTGAGGGGTCTTCTCACTGGGAAGACATGGCATGGGGAGAGGCTGTAGCAGGGCACCATGTCCCAGGCCCTGCTCAGAGACAGCGCCCTTGGGAGTATCAGCTTCTCCTTCAAGGGGTTCCTTGGAGTGGAAACGAGTCTGCTGGGGGATTTTTGTGTTCAGGTCCAGACTAGGCTTGGAGCAAAATTCAAAATACTGCTCAGAATGCTGTGGTTCAAAGAAAAATGGGTCTCAGACCTGATTTTGGTTCAGGTTCGGTTTGATTATATCCAGGAAATCCTCCCACTGTGTTCTCCAGTTTCTGATCCTGCTGGGCTAAATAGTAATCTGACTAAATTACATTGTTTGAATCCATTGTGATGCATTCAACCTGGTATTAAAATGCATTCCTGGTCTTGTATCTTTTAAATTTGATATGAAGACGGCTGTATGCTGTTTTCCCTTGTTTGTAAATTGTGTACATATGATACCATGTTTTCAGTAAGCACTAAACAACGCAATGTGAGGCATTTCAACAAAGGAATCAGTTAATGCAACCCAGCAGAAATGCAGAGCCTTAGAAGTGGTTCTTTATGAAACAACAAATTCTGGAAGCGGGTCCAGAAGACCTACACTGGAGCAACGCAGGGAACAATAGTTAACACAGTCACTTTTTTTTTTTGTGTGTTCTGTAAGAAAAATACACCATGAAGAAATTATATTTTGTCTGGTTTTTTTTTAGCTTGTTGATTTACTTGAACGTTTCAGTTGGCGTATGTTGTACTTGTTGTACGTTAGGGATTAAAACTCTCATTTCTTCACCAAGAGAGAATATTGTCATACAAGCTGAGCTTTGAGCCAAGCAAGACTTTTTTTTTGCCTCGTATATTATGTTCCAGTTCAAAGAATGTAACACAGTTACGTTCCTTTCATCTTCTGCTTAGCTTAAGCAGAATGAGATGTGTTGATTTTGGGATCTTCAGAGTCAGGAGCTGTTCCTGATTTCACAAGTGGAGGACAGCATTAGAGAGGGTTGTACAATTTGTCTTGGACATTAATGAAGTCTGCTGAAGCCGGATGGGAACTGAACAGCACTTGACTCCCAGCCTTGTTGAGACCCCAGGTTCATGCCTCTCTTAGAGCAGCTATGGGTTCTCGTGGGGATCTGGGCTGTGTTAGGGAACAAGGAGAGAGCTGGTACTTTTCTTCAAAGAAACTGGGGAGAAAAATCACTGTGTAAGAGATGAGTGGGAATGAACTGTAGCAGCACAACCATGCTGGAAGAGGCTGGATAGCTAGCTAAGGGAGCAGGCCAGCTGTGAGCAAGTCTTTTAGGTGTATTTATGCAGCACAAAGCGGTGCCGGGCAGAACTGTGTGAGTTGGTGCTGGATACCAAACAGGTATTGTCATCTCAGATTCTGCACAGGCTTTACTCAGTGGTGTTTTAGCCCAGGTAGAACACAGCATTAACAAAATACTTTGAACTGAAACTAAACTCATGGAGTTACCTTGACACAGTTCTGAAATGAACCATGTACTTTAAATACACACAACAATGTCGGAGGCAATGACATGACTACCAGAGGGAATCAGTCCAGCAGAGTTGGTGTATTGGCCTTGGACAAGGTGAGCCAGGGGAAGATCTCAGCCTGTAGTACTCCTGCTCAGCCTGGACTGCAGGTGGAACAAGCTGGGGGTTGTACTGCTGCTAACATTTGCACTGTGCTCTCTTATCAGGTGGTGATGCAGTCTGAATGACATGTGCTGAGTCAGCCCTTTGAAACAAGGGAATAAAGACCCACAAGCCTTCTCAAAAAAGCTGGGACTCCCTTAGCAATTACAAGGAACACAGTAGTGGTAGATGAGTGAATCCAGAAGCCATAGCCACAGCTGGCATTTCATAACTACCCATTGATACAAAGCATGAAATCTGCACCTCGCGTTTAGGCACATTGGTGTGGCTTCGGTTGGCCCAACTGTGCAAGAAGCTGCAGGTTTTCCTGCTTCTAGAAACAGCAGCTGAAGTCACTGCAGTGCCTTTGTATCTGCTCTGTGGCTGTCCAGGCTGGGACTAACCCCCGAGCAAACAGGAGTGATGATCTTCCCTGGTAGTGTCCGTGGCACAGGAGGGTAACTGTTCAGAGGACAGCCAGGCTGTGGCCCAGAGTGAAGAGCTGTCCCATGTGTGAGAGGGCTACAGCGTAGCACACGTGGCAAACCCATCGCTTTCTTCCTTCTTGTGCATGCTGAGGGCTGTCAGGCTTCAGTGTATGTGAGAATGTTGTGTTTAAGAGCATGTGCATGTTCACATAGCAACAGCAAAAGGAGCCAGGGTCGTTCTCTGCGTTTATGCTTATTGTTTCTTCTCTCTTTCTCTCCAGTCGAAGACCACCCCCTTCACCTACTCGACCCACTGTAATTCGTCCATTAGATTCATCCCTGTTAGACTAAAAGAAGCTTCTGGCATGTCATTCATTGTTAACCAAATATGTGGAAAAACAAATTGCTTGATAACTGTTGCAATAACCGGTGTAGAGTCGCATGTATGGACATCTATAGGCAAGTAACCAATTTTACTGATATACTTTCTGTCCATTCACCATTATTTATGAGGTCTTAAATGTTTTGGGAAGGTCTGCTCTGCCTTGACTGTTCCTTTTGCAGTAGCTGATGTTTGTTAGCTAACTTACTGACACGTGTCATCACGCAGGCAACTGTGCTGAAATTCCCGTAGAGCAAACGGAGGCCTTGACTTCGTGTGTGTTTGTGCATGTGTAGATCTGATCTGCTTCTTTTTTTCCTCTCAGCTGAAAGGAATCTTGCTTTTATTTGTACCTTTCAGGTTTTCTATCGTTTGGAATAACACAGTTAGGCCCATTTTCTCTTTTCTAATGGCTGAACTGGGCAAAGGAAAACAATGTGGTTTCTTACCAAGCTCTTCTGAAGGCCCTGCACTTTCATGTCGTTCTTGCAAGAAGCTGGCTGGATGGCTGCTTCTCTTATCATTTCTCCTTATCTGAAGTCTAGTTTTCAAGGAATGTGAATAAACAAGAAGGGTGTGTATGGGACAATGCTTTACTTTATTTCCACATTGGCAGCTGACACACACAGCTGGTTGGGTGGTTGGTAAGGACCAGGCTGCAGTGGCTCAGCCTGCAGGGCTCAGCGTGGAGCCGAGGAGAAAGGGTGATGTGAAGAGCCAGTACGTGACAGAACACCATGTGCCAGCTTGCTTTGTCCTCTGCTAGTGCTTGCTTACATTCATACACCCACTGAACTCCTGGGAAGCACCAGGGGTATGTGAGTGTGTGTAATACATACAGAAGTACCGTGTGGCAGGATCCAGAGAACTAAGTGCTGCTTTCAGTCATTTTATGAAACAGAAGGAGATACAAATACATGCACAGCTCTAAAGGCAAGGGGCTGCCACTCCTCTGCCCACTGTGGGAGCCATATCACAGAGCTATTGCCTGTGATTTGCATCTGAGCTTTCCAAAGGTCCAGTTTGGACTTGAGATACTGGCTCATGCCAGTTGCTAAAGCTCCACTGTGCCCCCCAGATAAAGATTTTTCCCTTTGCCCCATCAAGTCCTCCACACCTTAGATCAGAGCTACTTTACGCAGCCAGGCACTGAAGTGCTCAGCTGTGCATCCTAGGAACGGATTATTTGAGCAGCTGCTCACTTGCAGAGGTCCCCTCTGCTGTTGTTTTGCACATTATATATTAATGCATTATAAAAACCTTTTGTCTTAACTGCATTGCTTCACTTTAAACACTTTGGGTCAGTGTCACCCCTTATAGCTTAAAACTCACCGAGTTAACAGAATTAAACTAGAGATGAATTTGGCCTTGTTCCTTCAGAAAGTGTTATTTGCTGTTATTCCAGTTATGGTTAGAGGTCCCTAGGCAAAGCAATTGGTGGTTTCAAAGGTCCCCAGTATAATCAGTCAGATAAATTTATTTATTGACTGTATGCTGGTTTGGAAGAATCCAATCAAAGAGGCACGACACATGGGAATTTAGCCTATTAGAGTATTCCCAGACTGAAGGTTAGTTGTGCTCATCACTGAAGCAAATCATGGTTCAGATTACATAAGAGCTTGGGAGAGCGTCATGAGGTGTACGTTAGCTTCACTTTCATTTCCAGTCAGCCTCGTGTTTGTGACACACACCTGGGGAGCGTAGAGGTCAATATCTGAAGCACGGTGAAGTTTGGAGTTGTCAGAGCACCAGCATTTGGTGCTCTCAGAAAACTGCTTACGAGTGTTTGTTTGGAGAGAACAGGCCCAGATCTCTGACACCAAGCTCCCAGAAACAGCTTTCCAGGGGTGAAACGATTGCAAGCCCAACCAGAGTCATACAGATTTTTACTAACAAACCCCCATATTTTGATGGTTTTTTTTCTTTTTCTTGTGTGGCATGCTCTGCTCTAACATGTCCTGCACCTATTACTTGGAATTAAATTACGTTTTCAATCTTTAATGTTCTTATCACATGAAATCTTTGCTGTGAGGTGAGGGAGCCCTGGTCCAGGCTGCCCAGGGAGGGGCTGGAGGCTCCTTCTCTGGAGCTTTCCAAACCCCCTGGACATGTTCCTGTGTGACCTGATCTAGGTGGGACCTGCTTTAGCAGAGGGTTGGGCTGGATGATCCGTAGAGGTCCCTTCCAATTTCCCACCATTCTGTGATTCTGTAAATGTATTTTTATAACCAGCCATGGCAGGCCATGCTGCTGCCCAGCCAGTAAACCCCTGATCATATATAAACTACATAGTTTATCACAACTCTTGTCAGTGATGGCAGCTGCTTGCTGACAGAAAGCCAGGCTTAGTGCCTCAACCACAGGCAGTCACTTTAACCCCAAATTTTGACATTCAGTGGGTGATGTTGCAAGGCCACGGTCTGGATTAATCCCACCATACCCCCAGCACCAAATGTAGTTGACTGAGGTGTCCTGTGGTCAGTGGAAAGAGGCAGCACCTCTAGAAGGTGATGCAGACCTGTGTGGAGACAAAGGTGGTGATGCTGGTAAGTTAGAAGCCTCAATTAGATGACCTAGATCCTGGCCCCAAACTGTGGTTTTGAATCCTCTGTACTCAAGACTCTTTAATTTACTTTAAGATCTATTTCTGTCAAGCATAAGGAAGTAGGTAGCACAATTCAGCACTGTCTTTAACTCTGCCCCCTAGGAAATCACATTGCTCTGCAGCAATCCTGAGCTGTAAATGAAGCTCTCAAGGGTGGATTTACCCGAAATAGGAGGAGGAGGAGGCAACAAGGTGCCTGTGGCCCCACTGTCAGCACCATCTGGTTCTGCTCTCAAGGTTGAGGTCGTGAGACACAGCTGCACAGCCCTCCCTTCCTCTGCATCTTCATTCAGATCACATCTAAATCTGGCCCTGTGCCCTATATGCAACACTTTGGAGTATGCAGGTCAATAATTGACCTTGACCACAGACCCAGAGTTTGATGACTTTAGCTCTAACTTCTTGCATACACACTTTACAGAATGAACTACGTTACTAGGAAAAACACCAAGTGCTTCCCCAGAGATTGCCACATCCAACTGTGCAGGTAGCAACCTCGGCACCTTCCCTCCTGCCATACAGAGCTCAGGGTGGATTGGTTTGTCCCCCTCTCTCTGTGCCTGAAGGACAGCAGGGTGGTCACCCCATGGATCTGCTGAAGGGACTGGCTACCTCAGACTGACCACTGTCCCTTCTGCAGACACCCTTACACCGGGTGAGCTAAGCCTGAGCTCCTGTAGCTGAGAAGCATCGGTTGCTCTCCCTTTCTTTCTCTCTGGCAAAGCTCAGACGATTGCCAGGGAGAAGCGGAGGCTCCCGTTAAGCATCAGCAGGGTTTCTGATCTTAGGAGAGGTGCCTCATTAGCTGGTGATGTACGCAGGCAAATTTCAGGAGAGTGCTCATCTAGTATTGCATTCAGGCTAAGCCTGGGTCTCTGCCTAGAGAATGTGTTCCATTTTACCCCATCAGGGCTGACCAACAGCCCAAGAGCTTGTGCACACCATAAATAGCTCTTGACCTTCAGTCTCAATGGGGTCTTGTGTTAGGATTAAAAAGATTGTATGTTCCATGGAAAGGTTTATGTACATAGTTAATGTGTGTTTATTTTCTTGCTGATCTTATTGCACTTTCTGAATAAGCCTCAGAAAAGTAGATTATTTAATGTATTAATGGAGATACGTTACAGGTTATGACATCCCATGTTAAAGCATAGCATAGAAAATACTGTACTCTGTATTGCAGCCAGCCACACTAAACAATGTGTATGCAGCTTATTAGAGTTACTGACTAGTTCTTTCTGTCTTAAAAACCTCCTGAATGGAAAGCAGACCTGTACTTACACCTGTGACACCGGGGAGGCATCTACAGCCTCTTGGTGTGCTTCTGGCACAGTTCCTCCCCGTGGCATTGAGCCTCCTCTCCGGGCTCTTGCAGAACAGCTCCCTCCTGTAAATGAATGTTACTCTGCCTGTCTTTCCTCTTGCTTTGTCTGCAGGCGAGCTGATACCAATGGCTCCTCCCGTCCAGACAGTCCTCCACTCTTGCTTGACATATGATTTGTCCCATCTTGCCGGCCATTTGCTCTTTCTGCCTGTCTCTTTCCTTTCCCAGGATGATGTAAACGATGACTTCTTTTTGTAAGAAGCAACCATTTAACTTCGTTCTGCGTTTTGCTCTGTATGTTAATGCCTTACTTCATAGGAGCCAAAACCATCTGCCTGTGGTTTCATAAGCTGTATGTGATTCCTGGTGTTGACCTTTTGAGCACAGTGAGTCGATTCCCGAAACCATGGTCATTGCCAAGCGTCACATACACCTGCTGTAAATACGTTATGCTGCACCTCTGAACCTTGAAATAAACTGTACCTCTTGATGGGCTTTTATTATTACTTTCTGGATGTGCATGAGTGGTCTTGTGTCTCTCTCACCCTCATCTCGGTGTGTCCTACGCCACCTCTGCTGGGACCGCGGGGAGGATTTATCAGAGATGGGTGTTGTGTCGAGGTCACTGCAGATGTCCTTGAAAGGGGAGATGTGTTTGCTGGGAAATGGATGGAAGTTTTTCAAGCAGTACTTGGTATTTGTTTCATTGCTGGGGGCAGAGTGTTTTGGGGAGATTTCATTGCTGAGCAGAAGGCTGACTGAGTTCTCCAGAGCAGGAGCTGGAGTGAAAATGTGCATGTGTGTTATGTCTGGTAGGGATTTCCCCCAGAATGGTTGTGGATGAATGTGCAGATGTCTTGATTACTCAATTCCTCCTTCAGATTGGTATAAGACAAGTAACTGGAGTGGGTGCTTGGAGGAGATGGGCTGTGTGGCACAAGAAGCACGAGAACTTCCTGCGGGACGGGACGTTTCCCACTGAGTGCAACAGTCACTGCGTTGGCCCTTAGGGTTTGGGGAAGGGGAGAGCAAAAGGTGGGGTGAGCGAAGCAGCACCATCCCCACTGTATTTGCTTGCTTGCTGTAGCCTTGAGAGATAGTTTTATTTGTAATAATCTTTAATGGCTGTGCCTGAGGCAGTCTGTGCACTGTGAGTTTGGTTGCTGGCATATTGCTCAGGGATGAGTTAGTGCTCTGTGCTGGGTAACAGGAGGAGCATCTGCTCTTCTCTGACTGCTGCACTGGGCCATGAGCTGCCCAGGGTCTCTCCTGATAGAGTTGGCAATAAATTCATGGTGCTGCCATCACCCCAGTCTTTAGCCTTTGCCAACAGTGTCCCCTCCAGATGCCCCAGTCCAGCCCATAAGCCATCTTGTGTAATCGTTCCCAATTCCATCAGAGTCTCACTTCAAAAAACTCTACTCCAAGAACAATGCTTGAAGCAGACAGTGGTGCTGAGGAAAAGCTCTTCCAGAAGACATTGCTTGCTGCAAGAAGAAAGCCTGAGGAAGCCTGTGACCAGCAGGCTGCACACTTGTGATGGGATTGTCGTGGAAGGCTGGTGCCAGCAGGCCAGATGTGCCGTGGTGAGGATGAAAGCCCAGGCTGTGCCGAGAGCCAGCTGATTCTAATCTCGCTCTTTCCCTTAATGTGCATGTTCTGTGCCTTTTTCTCTTAACCCATTTCATTAAGATAATTTTTGTATATGACTCATTTGATGGTATCTTGACCTTTTGTTTTNTGTGTGTGTGTGTGTGTCCAAAACAATCTTTAATTCGCACTAGATTATTTGTAAATGAGAGATTTTTCTTTTCAGATGTCAGTGATAAGCTGGGATGTAAAGAAAAATAAAACTTCTGGCCACAAAACAAATGTCTGCTGGTTTTCTTTCCAAGGGTCTACCCACTCCTCCTCAAATGGAGCCATTCATACCCCATGGAAGAAATTGCCTGGGCTCTCTGGAGACTCCCATCCTCCAAGGTGGTGGAGGGAGAGAGGTTCTGCTGGGATGCCACCACTGTTTCTGTATTCATTAACCACTGGAATCGCTCAGTATAAATGCCTTTGGCTTAGCATTAGCAGGAAGAATAGCCAGCTGCTTTAACAACAACAGGATCTAAACTATGGCTAAGGCACCAGCAGCAGCACCTGGCTGAGTGGAAAGTCAAGATTGCAGCAGTCTGGTGAAGCTGCACAATGATAATAAATCACAGCTGCTCTGACTCATTTTTTTTGAAGCTAAACCCCTGAATTCCTGGAGAGCTGACCTCCTTGGAGCATCTGAGCTGAAAGAGCTGTAAGTAGCTACCTCTGGGATTGCAAATGTGTCTATCCCTATGGGAAAGATAAAGTCTGGGACTTCAACAGTTGGAAGATGTGCTTTTTTTGGGTGCCAGGGAAATAGAGAAGTAGTAACTCTATAAAAAGGGGGAAATTGATGGTTTTTATTGACTTGTTTTTCTCATGAAAACAAAGAAATGGGACATGCCAGGATCCTGTGATCTCACAAACCGTGCAGAGGAATCGGAAGGCACAGCACAGATATGAACTGGAGGCACAACAGAGCACCCGGACTCCAGCCTGTTGTTTCAGGAGCACTAACAAGATGTTTCTCGGTAGTAGGAAGTTCACGGTGAGAGGGAGCTGCAGTGATGCTGCTCTGGGGATGGGGGCAGGAGAGAGGAGCAGATGAACGTCATGTGTGCGGAAGGAGCCTGACAACACACAAGTTGTGCTGAGTTTTGAGCCAGGTTTGCCTGGCTCTGCTGAATTTGAACTATTCCTCTTGTTCCAACTGATTTAGGTCCTCTGAGGAGCTGCTGAACCACCTGCATGTGCTGGTAAATAACAGACACTGACTTGTCTCAAATTTTAAGGGGTGGAAGCCCAGAGAGTTATGGACTTACTTGATTTTTTTTTCTTTTCACTCAGGCTTTTGGTAGAGCACAACAGAAGAAACAGCAATGGTATTGGCAAAGAAGTGGGGAAAAAAAACCCCCAAGTACAGCAGTTCTTAATAATTCCTGCTAGGCCTTTGAACTGCACATGCTAAACTAGGCATTTCTGGAGCTGGAAAGAGTACAGTGATGGGCAAGATGCTGCCCAGCAGCCTGGGAAAAGGGAGAAATGGAGCAGTCCCATGAACACAACTGTCGTAAGAGTAGGGGAAGAGAAGGGAGCTCAGACTGACTGTATAGTTCATCTGCAGAACACATTGCTGTCAGGCACTGAGGCAAAAGCCTCAGCAGAGGTCAGGAATCGTGTGTTTTCAGGACTACTACAGAAATGATGGTGTTTGTACCCAGCCAGCTCTTGAGGAGGTTCTGTCCATGCCTCACCTCTCAGGTAAGAGGGAATGTGAACCCCATGAATTTCACAAGCTGGGTTTTTTTCCAGGTGGTTCAAAAGAAAGTCACACTGGGGGAAGCTCTCAGTGCATCCTCCCTGGGCTATGGAATGGTACCAAAAGGGGAATCAATAACAAACTAAAGGTAGCTGACAGTTTTGTTTTATGGCCTTCTTTCCAGCACCCCGACCGAGAGCTGCTGCTGTCCTCCTGAGCAGCCAGACCACCTCTGTGCATTAGGCTGTAAGGCACAAACTTCTTTCTTGGGGCATTTTATGGTGTCAGGTGTCAAGATTTCCCAGAAATCTTTACTTTCTTCTGATGTATTTGATAAAAAAATACCGTGGGAAATGGAACTGTGAACTTCATGTTTTTTCTAGTAGCTATTCCTAACGCTTCTGAGTGGAAGGACAAAGGTACTGGTGTGCCAGGGAACCTTGGCATTTTCTTTGGCATCAATTCATGGGACAGTTCTTTGAAGAAGCTGTTGAGCCTTGTCTGAGCCTTTCCTACCCTGCTGCAGTATGGAGAAGGCTGAGGGTGCTGCACCAAGCTGGTGGCATCATCTGCCATGGGCTGCTTCTCAACAGATGAGGCAGGACCAAAGTCACGTTTTGGTTTCCTGGTCATTTGTGTTGTTGCTGTTGCCCCTCACATCACAAAGCTGAGAAAAGCTTAGCAACGTGGGAATTGAAGAGATACCAAGATCTTCCCTTCACAGACTAGGGCTTTGCTCTTTCCAGGCTTCCCAGATCCAGTCTCCCATGAGGGGAGGGATGTGGGCCCCTGACAGCACAGTGTGGGTGGCTGACACTCGCCTTTCCCTGCAGCAGAGGGGATGGAGACTGCAGACAGCACGTGTCAGCAGCTCCCCCAGGAGCAAGGCTTATCCCCAGCCAGCTCACAAATTACTCCTGTTTGGCCAGCTTCAAGTCCAGAGAAAAGGGCCCACTGAAGTACTGAATCTCAGTGGGCTTGGAAACTTAAAAGAATCTGCACTTCCCTGTGATGCAAAATGACATTTAACTCTTCAGAGGTGGTTGATGGTGATTTGGTCGCAGACAGAAGGATCTGTTTCTTTGGTCTCAGGATGTGCTTCATCAGAGAGGACACAGATCAGGAAACACAGGTAGCAGATGCTCAAAGGGCAGCTTTACTGCTGAGCTGTGTGTAGAGTTATGGCAAAGTTTTGCTGTGTGGAAGATGTTTTGAGCTCAGACATGGAGACGTACAATGGCCGTTTATTCAGTGTGTACATCGAATAACTAACTTCAGCAGCATTGCAGATTGTGTGTCCTGAGGAGAAGGTCAGTCCTAGGGTGATTCTGCCAGGCCTTTGCTGCTCCTCCTCTCCTCTTCCTGGCTCTCTCTTGCATTTTCTCCTCCCTCAAAGTCCCTTTGTGCATCCAGGCTGTAGACTGGGCTTTACATTTTCATCTCCCAGGTTAAGGAGAGCAGGGTATCCATGTGGGCAAGCTCAGGGGAGGGCTCAGCCTTTCCCCAGGGGACCTGTAGGCACGGACTGAGGCTGAGGAGGAGATGAAGGGAAGGAGCTGGGTGGAGCAGAGGGGCCTGGGGCTGTGGGTAGGAATGAAGCTGCCTGTTGGGGACTGGATGGGGCACATCCTGAGCAGCCAGGGCCTGCTACATCCACCAAAGCTCAGGGCTCTGCACAGGTGATCCACTGGCTTCCAGCTATGGCTGAGGTGATGGTGGCAGCAAGTGACTGGGGAGTTGATGTCTGCACTTTTCCTAACCCAGAGCTGGTTTTGAGAGTCTGAATTTGGGAAGAGTATTTTGGGGAAGTATTTCTGCTTGGGGAGAATGGCTGCAGCAGAAACACTGCTTGCTTGTGGCCTCTGCTGTGGTAAGATAGGAACCAGACAGGTTCATCATCTAGGTACCAAGCATTTAGATACCTAGATTTGATTTGGTTTTGTTTTGTTTTTTGCTTCAAGCCTTGTCCTACCAACAGGCTCTGTGAATTGGCTTTGGATGGCAGCAGTAGAGTGGCATTAGGCTCACGTGGGAAGGGACATGCCGATCACTGAGCAGCTTTCTGGGAAAGCTCCCTGGGAAAAAAAAACCCAAGTGTTTCTGAAGAGGTAAAAAATGTCATCCTGACCCTGAGCATCTGGCTGCCCTGTGCTCCCTGCGAGGCTGCAGCACGGGCTCTCAGCTGCTACGGGTTTTAATTAAAACCAAAATGAGATGTAGCCACCACCATGGCAACAACAGCAACATTTAGGACTTGGCAAGAGCTGTAACAAAGCACAGAGGTGTTGGGGACTCCGCTGGGGGCTGCTTGTTTCTGAGAAAGCCCAAAGAGTGTGTGGCAAGCGGCCGCTTGCAGGGGTGGGACCAGTGGCACCTGAAGGGATGGGATGAACCAAGCAGAAAGTGGCACTTCTGCAGAGCTGGGTTTCCAAAAAAAGCTTCATCAAAAGCTGGGCAACAGCAGATGCATCTGTGTGAGGTGGGGCTGGGGCAGGTGTGTGCAGTGCCAGCGCCAGTTCCAGTGGGCTCTGCTCCCTGGGGCAGCTGAGCAGGGCTGGGCTGCAGAGGGAGCCGGGACAAGGAGAGCGCTGGGGAAGCCCTCGTAGGTCTGGTTGGTTGTGGAGTGTGTGGTGCCAGACAGAGGGCCCCAGGACAGGCCCTGGCTGGGCCCTGCTGCTGTTGCAGCAGCTTGACAGCTCCCCAGCCGCAGGCTGCACCCACTGAGCTCCATCCCTCTGTCTTAGGGTCTGTGGTCTTGCCCCCTCACCATCCCCTCTCCTAAAGGATTTAGGGTACTGTGGTGTCTGCCAGCATTGAGAGGCTATCCTGGCACCAATGACCAGGGGGGTACAGGTAAGCAGGGCTCTGCACTGTACCCATCCCAGGTGCCCCCGTGCTTGGTCCTGCAGGTCCAGCAGCACTCCCCACTCTGCCCACAGGGACCCTCACCCAGCCCTCTTCCCTGAACTCCAGCCCTCCCAGGGAAGTGCTGTCAGTCCCCAGTCTCACACACCAAGCTCCCCGGAGCTGAGGACATCCGTGGACACGTTGTGGGACACGTTTGAGGCAGGTATGTGTTTGTGTGGTGTGTCTGCTCAGGACACACACATCCTCCCCACCCCAACCACACGTACAAGTCTGTGTGGCCAGAGCACAAATCACCCCACTCGCCTGTGGCCTGAGCTGCTGCACGGGCTGGCTACTCTGTGAGGTTCAGCTCGTTCCTTTGCCAAAACAGACGTAACACAAACGTGGTCCTCGTTGCTGTGCGCGAGGCTTTATTGGGCAGGTGTCCTCTTCTCCCCAGGACCTTCCCCCAGCTCTGTTTAACAGCAGAAGGTCCCCACTCCCCCTGGGCCAGACCTACATAAGGAACCTGGAGAGATCCTCTTTGATTTCAGCCTCGTCCCACGGCCCGTGGATGTTGTCCTTGAGCTGCTGAAGGCGGATGAGGCAGTAAGGGCAGAGGCAGGAGACGGTGAGCAGCAGCGAGGCGAAGAGCACGGCTCCCACGCTGGAGACGGTGGCCAAAGCCGCCAGCGCCGCCAAAGCGAACAGCACCGTCACCCCCACGTAACAGCGCGGCGTCCGAGCCTTCAGCTTCTTCTGCAGCATGGGCCAGAGGGCGAAGATCTGCATGGCGAAGGTGACGACGACGAAGGCGTGGAGGGAGCGAGGCAGGCGCGAAGCCAGGCACACCGAGGCGAAGATGGCCATGTTGAGGGACAGCGTGCTGGACACGACGGCGGCGTTGGCGCCGTAGTCGAAGAAGACGAGGTGACCCAGGAGCATGAGAGCCGACATGGCGTAGATGGTGTCGGTGCTGATGGATTCGGTTAACGTCTTCAACACCGGCGAGAAGCCGTAAGTGGACGCCGTAAACACCAACGTGCTCTTCAGGTCAGCCCAGCGTGTCCGACCGCTCTCTCTTCGCCCTGTTCCACCGTCCACAGCATCCAACAGCAAGTAGCCGAGCAGGGAGGTGAGCAGAGCCGCTCCGAACAGCAGCTGCGGGCTCAGCATCCCGGCGTCCATGTACCACCAGGTCACCACGAACACGCAGACGCTGCACAGCTGCTGCACCACCGCTCCCGACTGGAAAGCGACGGTCCGGTAGCGGTACCGCCGCGCGTGCACGTTCTTCCGCAGCTCCTCCAGGAACCTCTGATCCACGTAGTTATCGGGGAAAGGCTGCGGCTCGTACAGCACCTTGCGCCAGAGCCTCCCGCCCGACGCCGCTTCCCCTCCTCCATCATCCCGGGAACGGCTCCGAGCCGCCGCCGCCGCCGCCGCCTCCATCCCGCCCCGACAGCGCGGCCGGGACAAGCGCGGCTGCCCCCTGCCGGCGGGAGGCGCGCACAGCGCCGGGGGTGCCCCCCCCCCCCCCAGAGGGGGTCAGTCCCGGGGGGGGGGGGGGGAGGGGGGTTAAGGGTGGCCCCCACTCCCCTCACACACGGAGCTGCCCGGTCCCTGATTGGGGGTGCCCCCCCCCCCCCCAGAGGGGGTCAGTCCCGGGGGGGGGGGGGGGAGGGGGGTTAAGGGTGGCCCCCACTCCCCTCACACACGGAGCTGCCCGGTCCCTGATTGGGGGTGCCCCCCCCCCCCCCAGAGGGGGTCAGTCCCGGGGGGGGGGGGGGGAGGGGGGTTAAGGGTGGCCCCCACTCCCCTCACACACGGAGCTGCCCGGTCCCTGATTGGGGGTGCCCCCCCCCCCCCCAGAGGGGGTCAGTCCCGGGGGGGGGGGGGGGAGGGGGGTTAAGGGTGGCCCCCACTCCCCTCACACACGGAGCTGCCCGGTCCCTGATTGGGGGTGCCCCCCCCCCCCCCAGAGGGGGTCAGTCCCGGGGGGGGGGGGGGGAGGGGGGTTAAGGGTGGCCCCCACTCCCCTCACACACGGAGCTGCCCGGTCCCTGATTGGGGGTGCCCCCCCCCCCCCCAGAGGGGGTCAGTCCCGGGGGGGGGGGGGGGAGGGGGGTTAAGGGTGGCCCCCACTCCCCTCACACACGGAGCTGCCCGGTCCCTGATTGGGGGTGCCCCCCCCCCCCCCAGAGGGGGTCAGTCCCGGGGGGGGGGGGGGGAGGGGGGTTAAGGGTGGCCCCCACTCCCCTCACACACGGAGCTGCCCGGTCCCTGATTGGGGGTGCCCCCCCCCCCCCCAGAGGGGGTCAGTCCCGGGGGGGGGGGGGGGAGGGGGGTTAAGGGTGGCCCCCACTCCCCTCACACACGGAGCTGCCCGGTCCCTGATTGGGGGTGCCCCCCCCCCCCCCAGAGGGGGTCAGTCCCGGGGGGGGGGGGGGGAGGGGGGTTAAGGGTGGCCCCCACTCCCCTCACACACGGAGCTGCCCGGTCCCTGATTGGGGGTGCCCCCCCCCCCCCCAGAGGGGGTCAGTCCCGGGGGGGGGGGGGGGAGGGGGGTTAAGGGTGGCCCCCACTCCCCTCACACACGGAGCTGCCCGGTCCCTGGTTGGGGGTGACCTCCCCCCCCCATCCCCCCCACACAGGGCTGCCCGGTCACTGGTTAGAGGTGACCCCCCCCAATCCCCCACACACACAGAGCTGCCCGGTCCCTGGTTAGGGGGGACGCCCAATCCTTCCACCCAGAGCTGCCCGGTCCCTGGTTAGGGGGGACGCCCAATCCTTCCACCCAGAGCTGCCCGGTCCCTGGTTAGGGGTGACCCCCAGTCCCCCCACACAGAGCTGCCCCGTCCCTGGTGGTGGGGAGGGGGGTTAAGGGAGACCCCGGCTCTGTGCCAGTATCCAGTGCCCCAGCCCTTGTCCTTGTTTGAAAACACGGTCCCCTGGGCAGGCTGTGCCAGGGCTCCCTCGCCCACGCAGCACAGAAAAGGTTTCTCTTACCTTGTTGTGTTCCAGTTTGTGCCCGTTACCCCCCACCCCTGTCACTGGAGACAGGAGACAAAGTGCTTGTCCCAGCCTCCGATAGCTTTTTCTGCAGGGTGATGAGAGCCAAGTCCCACAGCCTTTCTTCACAGGAGAGATCTTAGTGTCCCTCCTCATCTTGGTGGCCTTGTTGTAGGAAACAAAACAAATTCTCCCGCAGAAGACTCTGGTCAGACTCTGCACTGAAGCACTTTTATGATGCGTTCTTGCAAGAGCAGGTGTTCTAGCTTGCAGGCACCCCGATAGGTGCAAGATTCAGCTTTTTATTCCCTATCCTGGCCGCAAGGTCCTTCCCTTGTTTCCCCATTGATTCCCCATTTACATCTTCCTGAGGCACCTACAAAATCCCCTCAGGGCAATGTCTGGTTCTTTTAAATTGTCACCCGTTCCCCCACAGTCCCAAGATTTAGGACCCATCATCAGTCATCTGGTTCACTTCACAAAGAAACAGACATCAGTCTGGAGATACAGATAACAGTCTTGAGCTCGGCCAGGTTTACACTACAAGGTAGTGTAGTAGTTTACACTACAAGGACACAGATAACGACAAAAGTTCTTTGTCTTAATTGCTTTGGACTCTATTCCTGCAAAAACAGCATCACTATTTCTTAGACTGTGCTGGGCGAAGAGGAGGAGGGCACAGGCGAGCTGAAGGGCTGGGGCTGGGGCAATCTGTGCACAGACACACACTGGTCTGTGTGTCTGGCGAGTGGCCCCAGCTCCTGCCACAGACCTCGCTCCTCGCCCTGACCCAGTGAGGCACCTGCTTTTCTGGCCAAACCAGGCTCCGGCACCTCTGCTGGGGAATGTGGGTGTGATGGTGTGAGCATGGGCGGCCTCTCCCCTGCAGCTTCTGCTTTGCGTCCCCTCCCGGCTCTGCTCAGCAGGAGAAGCCAAAGAGGAGCAGGAGAAGGAACAGGAGAAGCCACAGCTGAGCAGCGACATCATCTCCTGCATTGCCCATCCCCTCAGCAAAGGGACTGAGCTAATGTGCAGTAAAGGGTCTGCGGGACAAAAATGGATGAAGGAAGGTTTCACGGAGGCAAGAGGTGTTTTCCCTAAGCATGTGTGTGTGTGTGTTTGTGTTCAGGTCAGAGTCTTCCCAGCCCCAGAGAGGTGCGTGCTGCAGAGGAGCTGCTTACTTTGGCCTCACCCAAGCAGCCTTAGCCTGGGTAATGCGTTGCTGAATACTGCCCTGTTTGTGCTTCAGGAGGAGGTATTCGTGGCAGTCCTGTCACAGTGGGAGCAGGCAAATGAGATGACGGTTGTTTTCACCCCCCCACCCCCAGCCCTTAACGTGTTTCCATTTGCACAGGCAGGACCCAGCAGTGCCTGCCACAGGGGACTTGCCAAGCAGAACCTCACCTCATCCAGAGACGTGCAGAGCAGCAGGTAACCCCTACACTGCTGAAGTGCTGTCGGGGGAGCCTGGGGCTGAGCTGCCTCGTGGTGACATCTGAAAAGTGCCACCTCCCAGCCTTGGATCATTGCACTTGCTCGGCAGGGCAGGAGTGGCTGCTCACCCTCTGCAGGTTACTCTGTGCTGAGGAGCAAAGCCAGCACCTCCAAGCCAGGATGGTGCTTGACTCGGTTTTAGCTGCTCTGCCTAACAGCCCCCATGCCCACATTTCACACAGAGCTGTGCGCACAAGCCAGTGCCCACAGGGACAGGGAGTGCTGCCAGCTCCTGCAATCGCTGGCCTTGCCTTGAAGCCCAGGGCCTGGGAACTTGAGATTTTGAACAAAATGTTGTCCCGAAGTCACAGAGTAAAGCTGGGCTGTGCAAGAGAAAAATCTCAGGGGACAGCGTGCCCCTCGAGCTCCCCTGAGAAGTGCCACAGCCACCACGCTGCAGGGACATCACCTTCCGTGGGCAAGGGCAGGGCAGTGCTGTGCTCTCACTGCGAGTGGGTTATGGCAGGTTTGGTTTGACTTGACCCCAGACTCTTCTGTGTAGGGATGGGCTCTGTGATGCTCTAGGGACTGAGAACACTAGACTGGGCTGAGGCTGAGGCACAGTGCTATCTCCATAAGGTCAGGACCATCTGGAAACCTCAGTGGAAGGGTGAGACTTAGAGGAAAGGACTTCTAGAGCTCATCCAGCCCAACTCCCTGCTAAAGCAGGTTCCCCTCAATCAGGGGGCACAGGAACATGTCCAGGGGTGTCTGGGAACCTCCAGAGCAGGAGCCTTCACACCCTCCCTGGGCAGCCTGGGCCAGGGCTCCCTCACCCCCACAGGAAAGAAGTTTTTCCTTGTGTTTAAGTGGAACTTCTTGTGTTACAGTTTGTGTCCATCACCCCTTGTCCTGTCAGTGGGCACTATGGAAAAAAGCGTCACCCCATCCTCCTGACACTCACCCTTTAGGTACTGGTAAGTGTTGATGAGCTCCCCCCTCAGCCTTCACTTCTCCAGGCTGAACAGCCCCAGGTCCCGCAGTCTTTCCCCATCAGAGACTTGTTCCAGCCCCCTCATCATGTTGAGGCCCTGTTATTGCCTCTCTCCAGCAGTTCCCTGTCTCTCTTGAACTGGGGAGCCCAGAACTGGAGCCATATTCATCAGGGCAGAGCAGACGGGGAGGAGAACCTCCCTTAGCCCTCTGGAACAGAGGCAAGGAGCGTCCCTTGAGATGCCCTCTGCTGTGGGGCACCAAAGTCCCTCTCAGAGGCAGGGAGAGGCTGCTGGTGCCAGTGACTCACAGCCCATCTGGGGGATGCCAGCACGGGAGCTGTGTCCCCTCCACAGGGTGCCCAGACCCCAGGCAAGGGGATGACCCCCTTGCCAGCTCTTCACCCTGCTTTGGGCAGCCTCAGCTGCTGCTGTGGGAGGGAGCCGTGCCGTGCCGTGCCGTGCAGTGCCGTGCCGTGGGAGGGAGCAGCATGTGCTGAGCCACGGGGCAAAGGGCAGCTCAGCGCTGCCCGCCTGGCCCAGACTTTGGCTGCAGGGCAGTGACTCACCTGCCATCGCAGCAGTCCCAGTGCCACCTGACACGTCACCTTGTGTCCCTGCCCAGCACGGGGGAACACGTGCCGTGGAGTCACCCCGCAGCCCTCCTGCGGTGATGTGGCCCTTTGGGCTTCCCTTGGCAAGGACAGGCAGTAGCTGAGGTCGAGGATGCAAAAGCCCTTTGTGAATATCTTCATTCCCACTCTGGATTCCATGCAACAAGCCCTTCCCTCACCTCACCTCACAGTGTAGTGTCCCCCAGTGCTGCTGACCTCTGGAGAGGCTGCAAGGTGGGAAGTGCTTTGAGACCCTCTGCTGAAACGCAGGAACGAGGAGCTGTATGCCATGGCACTGCAAACTCTGTATGCTGAGGGACCCACTGGCTTGGCTGTCCCCTGCCCTTTGCAAAGGGACCCCAACAGAGATTTCTTTAGTGTCTGCTGGGCTCTGAATGTTTGAATAAGGTGCTTAAAGCTGTTTGGAAGGAAGGCTGGCAAAGGTGGCAGGCTGGGATTGAAATGGCTGGGACTGATCCAGGCCTCCACTGCAGATATTTGAGTATCAGAGTATCGAGGGCACTGCAGCCCCCCCCCTGCCCTGACCCTCACCAGCTCGGGGCAGCCTCCAACTGTGTCTGCTTCTCCTTGGAGAAGAGCAGAGCAGAGCAGCAGGTGAGGGTAGTGGCGTGTGTCCCGGGTTGCTGTGACAGAGCTGGGTGTCTCTGTGGGCCTGGGGCAGTGGCACAGATGGAGCTGTGAGTGAGTGTGGCTATGGATGGATGCTCAGTCTTTGTTTCTCTGCCATGGATCCCCCAGCCTTTCCCTTTGACCCTGGAACCCAACCCTCCCTCCACAGGAATGTTTTTCAGGGGGAAGTTGGCACAACTCCAGCTGCTGAATTTTTCCACGCCAAGAGACCTGTCTCCTGCCTCAAATAGCCCACAGATGGGCTGTGTCAGCTCTCCTGACGTCGCCTATTTAAGGTTTTTTTTTTGGACTCAGTCCTCAGCACAGAGCAGGACAACACCAGCGCAGTGCCTGGCAGCTGGGCTGAGCCCCGTGGGGGAATGCTGAAGCACGTGGGGCTGGTTGTCTTGGGATCTCCCACAGCAGTGTGCCTGGACACACAGGAGAGTCGAGTGCTGCTCCAGCTCTCTCAAGCATGTCCCTTCCCCGAGTGTGGGTCAGATTTCCTGGGTCCAGGTCTGCATCCCAGTCCTGAGGACCCAGGGCCTCAGCAGTGTGTGAGCCAGCAGCAGCATCCCCTGTGCAGCCCCCCTGCCCAGGGCAGCCTGTGCCATCAAGGGATGCCCCTAGACCCCCTCAGGCACAGCTGCTTGCTGCCCACAGCCCTGCTGGCCAGACCCAGCTGAAGCTGCCTAGACCCGAGCCCTCCTGCCCTCCATAGCATCTTCTGCCACCCAGAGAGCCTCACCATAAGCTTAGGTGAGAGATGCTCTGTCCCATACAGGTTTAGTAGAGGCCCCAGCCACGTGCAGCCAGGACAAGGAGTGTGCCACAATCTCCTGTGGGTCTCCATCCTAAGGCTGGTGAGCGTGGGAGAACCAGAGGCTCCTGGTGGGGACATCACTGGTTTCAGTGTCAGAGCTCCTTGTCCTAGGTAGGTCACTTCCAGAGCACAACCTGTCCCATGGAGAGAAGCCTGCCCCAGGGTGCAGGCCAAGACCTTGCTGGAGACCCCATGGAGGCATTCCCAGGTGAACAGCACCTGCCCAGGACAGAGAAGAGCTAAATGCTGGTGAGTTTCTGCTTTTCCTTGTGGCAGCATCCTGGGGGGACAGGGGATGGGCTGAGGGAGGGGGAGAAAGATGAGGAAGCTGCTGTGGAGCTGGGTCAAGGAGCTGGGGCGGGAGAGATGTGATATGGAAAGGCACATGTTTGCAGGGATGTGACCTCTGGAAGACCCAGCCTCTGGGGCAGCTGCAAACTGAGCTCCCTTGGTCCTGGCATTGCCCGGCAGACAGCATGTAGTGGTGAAACCCCATGGCAAAATGCCCTCAGAGGGACAAGCCAGCCCAGCTGGGGTCCCAGCCAGCTCCAGGGCAGTGGGTCACTAAGGTCCTGTCTTGTAGGGGAACTCCATGAAGGTTTAAGCTGTCACTTAGTGAAGATGTTTAAAGAGCCTAGGAAAGGGCAGCCAAACCTGATGTGCTGTGCCAGCTGCCCTGTGCTCCGAGGTGGGACAGGTCCAAACTTCAGCTGCCCTCAGCTGTACGTGGCATGTCCCTAACACAGAGACACAGGGAGGAAAACTGACCTCCGGGGTGAAAACCGAAACCTTGCCTTGGGGTCCTGGGCATGGGTTGTTGTGGAAGGTGGAAAACATCCAAGCTGGGGCTTATGGTTCACACAGGTGTCCCTGAGGTACAGCAGAGCAGGGCTGGGGCTCCAGGACAAAGCTTTGCTGAGTGGCTTCTGACTCTGTTCCCCTTTGTTTAGCCCTGGAGAAGAGGAGCCTGAGGGGTGACCTCATTCATGTTACAAATCCATCAAGAGTGGATGTGAGGAGGCTGGAGCCAGGCTGTGCTCAGGGATGGGCAATGATAGGACAAGGGGCAACGGGGACAAGTCCAGAGAAACACAAGGAAGAATTGCTTCACTGTGAGGGTGAGGGAGCATTGGAATGGGCTGCCCAGATGGGTTGGGGACTCTCCTCTGGAAACCACCCGAACGAGTTCCTATGTGCCCTACTCTAGGTGGTGCTGCTCTGGCAGGGGGGTTGGACTGGATGAGCTTTCCAGGTCCCTTCCAGCCCTTAGGATTCTATGATTCTGTGATTCTAAGTCACTGCTTTATCTCTGTGTACTGTAAAAGGATCTTCCTCTGTGCTCACCCTCCCACTTGACTAATAAAGAAGCATTTGTTCAAACACAGCATGGCCTCAGCCTGGAAACACAGCAGTTTGCAGGGAGATATTTGCCCCAGGAGTCCTTCCTGCCCTCTGCCCTTGAGGAAAGCAGGAGCCTGTGTGCTTGGGAAGCACAGTGTGATGTCGGGGCTGAGGTGTTTTACACACACAGTGCTTCTCCCTGCAATACCAGCTCTTCCTACCCCCAAAGCCCAGGGAGGAGGGTCCCCTGGGCCTGGCCCTGCAGGACCTGCACATTCCCCTGTGAGCACATGGGTGCCTCAGGACAGTCCCTGCTACCAGACACCCCCTCACCCTCCTCCCTGTCTTTAAATATGTGCCAGGGAGGGGATGGAGCCTGGTGGGAATTTAGTTTATCTCAGTACTTGGCAGAAGGGGAAGAGAAGCAAATGAGCCTGTGGTGTCCTCTACGTGTGCCCAGAGGACCCTCATCACCTCCCACTGCTTCAGTCTGGCAGAGGGGCTGCTGCCCTTGCCTGGGCTGGGCCACCCTCCCAGCACGCTGTCCCACAGCCCTAACTGCTCTCCCAGTGCTGAGAAGGCAGAAGAGTGTCTCAGTTCCAGTTCTGTGATGAAAAAGCCCTGTCTGTGCTGTCCTGCTGGATCACACACCTGCCTCAGCTCGCACGGGGCCATGGAGGAAACTCAGCACTGTGTCAAACCAGGTGCTTTCCCAGCCCTCCACCTCACCCTGGGTGCTTATGGGCAGCTTCAGCTTACTCTGAGCTCCCAGAAATGAAGCCCCAAAAAAAGCTTTACACTTCTGTCACGAGGTTTTGCCAACTTCTCAGTTTCTGTAGTGAGATTTGCCTTTTCTCTTCCCCGGGGGGAAGCAGGTGCCTGCCAGAACCGCCTGGTCCCACACACATTTCCATCATGTGACCATCAGTTCGTTTTTATTCTCTGTGCCTCAGCTGCCACTGGTTTTGGACTTTCCCTGGTCCATCAACCCCCACCTCAGATGGCAAGAGCATCTCCCAGGCTGCTGACTGTGTTGTCAGGAGGATCCAGCTGGCAGCAGGCAACGGCCTCTGCACTGGGAGCACAGCATCGAGCTGAGGTGCTGCTGAAGGTTGGACCCTGAATGCCTGCCAGTCAGGTTAGGGGAAAGTGGATCCCTTCTCCTTGAAACCATTTTCCACCTGTTGCCAAGCACCAGCTGTAGGAAAGGGTGCTTTCTTTCATACAAGGGCTCTGTGGTCTCGACAGGGGGCCGAGAGATGCGGTGGGTGCTGGCTGCATCCTGGTGGGAGCAATCATTTCATTTTCCCCTTCTAGGCAAAGTTAAAATTCAAGTGGAGCCACATGAATGGAGCAAACCAAACAGAGATGTTTTCAAAAGTGCAACCCCCTTTTCAATGAATTTTGTTTATCTTCTAAGGTTTTGGCTTTCAGGGTTTGAACCTCTACGGAGGACGCTCAGAGGCAGGTGGAGGAAATCTGTGCCCCCTTCACCCCCCGAGAGCCGTGCAAGGGGTCTGAGCCTGCTGCAGGTGGTCCCAGTCACAGCTCCATCAAGGCTTTTGGGAGCCACAGGACTTTGCCATCCGTCATCTATCTCCCGGTGCCAGATTTCAAGGCTGTTTCAGGCGGGATTGGCGCCGACTGGCCGGAGACCAGAGCAATCTCTCTCCCCCATTGGGTCAGCGCAGCCTCTGCCAAGTGTCACCGTGTGCCTTGGTCGCTGCCCGGAGCCATTCAGCACAGCTACCGAGGCTCTGACCCTGCCCGAGGCTATCTCCAGTTCCATCAGCCGGGCGCTCAGACCGTGGGCACAGCCCAGCAGCCCGGCACCACATCTCCTGCCTTTTAACTGGTGCAAAGCAGGGACATGGCACAGGGCACCGGCACCTGTGCCAGGGGCACGTCTGGGACCTGCACTCCAGCCCCAGCCCAGCGCAGGCAGGACACGAACAAACTCGAGTCAGTCTGTGCTTCCCCAGCACCGAGGGTGAAACCCTGCATGAAACCCTCCCTCAAAGACCCCAGCTCTCAGAGACAGACTTTATAGAGCGATGAAAGAACAATTATCAGCTTGGCTGGAAGCAAAGTTGCTCCTGTTTGGTTTTTTGCGAGAAAAACGATTCCAACCTGGTGTTTTAAACAGCTTGTTCCCCCTCTCTGCCGAAGAAATGAAAGACATTCAGAGGGTTTTTTATTTAAAGTTTTATACTGGTTTGCTGCTTTCTCTTCTGCAAGTGGTTTTAACGACTCGTCTGAAGGCCGAGGAAGCTCTCTGAAGTGACCTTGGAATTTACAGCTTTTCCTTTGCTGAATGAGAAACGATCAGGAAATGAATCAGGAAATTGTGTCTGGAAGGAACAAAAGTTGTATTGTCAGGACCCGCTTGCCTAAGGTTGACTTTATGTTAAGCGGTAAGGAGCCAAGATCAATAGTCAGCAGAGGAATGGAGTTTGTGTGAATTAAATCACACGTGGAAAGAAAAAAAAAAAACCACACACAACCCCAACCAAACCCTCCCTTTGGGAAAACAAGAAGCCTTTGTAAAGAGCAGATAGGGATGAATGGGAGAGAGGGCTTAGCATCTGCAGCAATCAAATGCTGGAAAGTGCTGAAAGATGAAAGAAGAATCCAGGATCAGGTGTCTCTCCAAAGTCAAACATTGCTGCACAGCCTCAGTGCCCAAACCTCTGGGACGTGCTCTACAGCCTGCACACTCTTGAGTGCTAGAGCATGATGGACAAGCATTACCCCACGGCTGGGCAGGGTTTGCAGGTAAAGTACTAGGGGTTTTTCTTTCCTCCCACTCAGAAATGCTGCACTGAGGTGCCCCTCGGGTGACCACCCCCCGCCCTGCCTGCCCAGGGGGCTGAGAACCACCACCCACTCAGCAGAGCGATGTTCATGCCACTGCCAGCAAGGCCTGTCGTGCTGCACGTCAATGCTGCGGGCATGGAGAGTCCTCGAGGGGGCTTGAACTCAGCCCTATGGCAGGACTCAGCCTTGGTGGGAGCTGCAGTAGCTCTCTTCGTCCCAGGATATGGGCAAGAGCAAGCCCTGACCCTGCTGCAAACCTGCAGCGCTCTTTGAGAAGCTCACACAAAGATTTGCTCATTGGGCTTTGGGTGAATTTGGGGCTCTGGGTGGGCGATTAGAGAATCTATTTATTCCTTTTTTCACTATTACACTGTTCATCTTATCAGTGGCTGAGAATCAAGCTCAGCAAGCACTGGTACACGGGGATGTTAGAGGTGATGAAGCAAAACCTCTGTCCGGCTGACGGCACCAGGTTCTTCTGGTGGGAATTGACTCGGAGCAGCTGTTTTTTCTCCAGGATGCTGACCAGTCACTGTAATGGTTCCCTTGAAATGATCCCTCTTCAGTGACAGCTCCTGAGCTGTGTTTGCTCTAAGCTGTGTGTGATTAATCCCCAGCTGGTAATGGAGCCGTAGTGTTGCAGGAGCTGCACCAGTGGTGAGCAGCCACGTGGGCTGAGAGAGTGGGGCTGCACAGCCTCTCCCCTCCTCTCAGGGAAAAGCTCTCAGGCAGGAGGCTGCAAGAATTGCTGTCCCAGGAGCACGGCAGAGGCTGACAACAGACACAGTCCCAGACATGCGCTATGGCATGGCCCTGGGCAAAAACATCATCTGCCAGGGCTGAGGCAAGTGCTCTGGCTGGAAATACTTAGCAATGGGTCAATAAATGTTTAGCAGCTCTTCTAGCAGACAGCTTGAGCAGTTGTTTAAATTTCTAATGCTTCACAGATGGATTTCTCTGCTCCTCTGGTCCTGGCCATCCCTAAGACACAGAGTCTGTGGCAGAGGCTCTGTTGGCTTCTCCCTTTCTACTTCTCCTCAGCATGCTGGCACACAGACCCATCTTCTGGCTGGGGCACTGTTGGAAGGGCCGGGGGTGCCAAATGTTAACGAAAGCATAACATTACAGGGTGAAGAATCAGGAAAAGAACAAACACAAAGACTCTCAAGAGGCTTCCACTGCTGGTTTGCAACATTTACCAACAGCTGCCTGACTCCAGTCACTGACTCTGAGCCACGCAGGCATCCCCTTCGCGTTCGGAGCACCCCATGGCACCTGTAAGGTCTGAACCTCCTCTGGGGAAAACAGCAGCTATGGCCTGGGAGGGCCCAGCTCCTGCAAGGATCGCTGTGATTCACATCCTCTCGTGCCTCCTTCCAGGCAGAGCTGTCCCTCCTTGTTCAGAGTCCTGACATGTGCATGTTTCCAACTCGTGACTAATCCACCTGTGCCTTTCCGGGCTGTCGCAAGGCCCCAGCTCTGATCACGCTGCAACAGCAGGAACCCCGACCTGAGCTGGGGGCATATTTTTGGCAGGAGTAAGCTGCAAGGATGAGTTTCTTGGCTACCGTAGCTCAGTGTAAAGCCTGCCTCGTAAGGTGTTTCAGATGGGCAGATTGCAACCTGGCTGTTTACAAAATCCTTGTGGTGTAGATAATCACAGAATCACAGAGTGCTGGGGATTGGAAGGGACCTCTTGAGCTTATCCAGCCCTGCTAAAGCAGGTTCCCCTTGATCAGGGGGCAAGGGAACATGTCCAGGTGAGTTGGGAAACCTTCCGAGAAGGAGCCTGCACACCCTCCCTGGGCAGCCTGGGCCACGGCTCCCTCATCCCAATACCACCAAAGAAGTTTTCCTTTGTGTTTAAATGGAATCCCAGAATCTTAAGGGTTGGAAGGGACCTTGAAAGGTGGTCTAGTTGAACCCCCCTGTCAGAGCAGGACCTCGTAGAGCAGGTCACACAGAAACTCAGCCATGTGGGCCTTGAATGTCTCCAGAGGAGCTTCCACAACCCCGCTGGGCAGCCCGTTCCAGTGCTCCCTCACCCTCACAGCGAAGTTTTCCCTTATGTTTCTTTGGAGCCTCTAATGTTCTAGCTTGTACCCGTTGCCCCTTATGCTATCGTTGGACATCACTGAGCACAGTTTGGCTCCATCATCCTGACACTTGTGACTGTTGCCCCTTGTCCTATCACTGGGCACTACAGGCAAAAGTTTCTCCCTCTCCTCGTGACACTAACCCTTTTTATTTATGTGTGTTGATGGGGTTTCCCCCCCCAGCCTTCTTTCTTCAGGCCAAACACCCCCAGGTCTCGCAGCCTTTCCTCGTCAGAGAGATGTTCCAGTCCCCTGATCACCTTTGCAGCCCTCCCCTGGACTCTCTCAAGCAGTTCCCTGTCTAAATAACTGGTACATTTTCCCGCTGCTCCACGCAGCTGTTGCCCACAGCAGCAGGGAAGAAGGCACAGTGCCTCTGCTGCGTCGGGAGCAGGTGCCCACAGATGCCCCTGTGTTACAGAAGGTATGAAAAAGTCAAGTGATTTTATCAAAAAGTTATTTTTTTTGAGTAAAATTTATGAGTTGGCGTAACCAAGCCAAACTCAGCCTCCTGGGTGAAGCCGCTCCCGAAGGGAAGAACACGCATGAGAAATCAGGCACAATGGGAAGGAGAGTGATAACGAGGGGCATTGTTTAAATCCATGAACCTGCAAGCCTTAAAACACCCGAGAGCAACGTTGGGAGCGATTGCTTCAGAGGGAGAAAAAGAGCTTGTTACATTAACCACTGGGCTGCTCACTGCCCTGAACCCCAGTCACGTCACGTTCTGGTCCAGAGCGCCAGGTAATGAGTACCATTCTGGTTCAGAGCATCACATATAACTACCAGCTTAAATGAGGTAGTTAGCCAAGGGATTTTTTGTTTTGCAAGGTGGACTAATAACTTGTGTAATAAGGGAGGTGGTGATAAACCAGCATGATGGGATGTGGTGAAAGCAACAAGTAGCTGGACGAGGTGAAGGGGACATGTAACGAGCAGTTATGAGCGGGCTGTATGTGCAGAGTGAAGAAGGAACAACAGAGTATGGGGTGTAAATATGTTGACTGTGATGCTTCATGGGCTCAGCCGCCATGGCGGGAGGGTCCCCCCCCCGCGCCGAACTACAGCTCCCAGGAGCCCCCGCGCCCGCCCCGCTCCCCAACGGGGGCTTTAGGCCACCACCAACCAGCGCTCGGCTCTGTTGGGGTAGTCCACAGAGAAGCCTGATTAAAAAAGACATTAAAAACTGTATCTTGGGCGCGCCGTTCCTTAAAGGGTCCCCCTCTGCGGAGGTAACGGCGTCCCTGACTCGCGGTCTCGGGTTTCACAGCCAACCGTCACTTATTGCTATGGCAATAGCAATTGTAACGGCTCGTTCAAGACCCCCGCGGGCCGGGTCCTCGGGAAAAGGGCGGGGAAGGGCCGGAGCAGCCAATCCGCGCCGGCAGGCGGTGCTGGAGGGGGGGCGGGGACATGCCGCAAGCGCGCCAGGCTATTGGTGGAGCCGGCGCGGGGGCGGGGCGTCGCAGCGCGGTGGGTGACGCGTATCCTTCCAGCTCAGCGCGTGAAGGCAGCGGCGCCGGGGGGAGGGGCCCGGTCCGGCTCGGCTCAACAACAGCCGCCGTCGCTCCCCCGCTCCGGAGCCGCCGTTACCCCGCGGCCGCTGGAGGATGCGCCGCCTCTTCCCGGCCGCCACAGGTAGACGATGAAGGAGCCGCCCCGCCGGCTCCTGGCCTTGGGCTCCTGCCTCTTCCTCTGTGCGCTGCTCTGGTGAGTCTCGGTGTGCTCCAGACCGGGGCCGCCGCTGCTTTTGCTGCTCGGGGAGCGGAACCCCGCCGCCGGGCCCGGCCTCAGCTCTGTCTCTGGCACCCTCTCCCGCAGCCCCACGGCTCCCCGGGCTGCCCCGGCTCTGGCTCGGGATGGTGGGAGTGGAGATGGTGTCATGGGTGAAACACCAAGGTGTTTCCTTTGGGAAAGGTGAGGCTGTATTAATGCGCTGCTGAGGAAAAGGTAGGTAGCGTTTGGGAGGGTGATACCCGCTGCTGGCACTAATGCTTACTGCCAGGGCTCCTGAGAGCAAACGGTGTGAGAGCCGGGGCTGCCAGGTCCTGTAAGAAACAAAACAAGTTGTCCCGCGAAAGACTCTCGCAGTCAGTTTCTGCAGTGAAGCACTTTTATGATGCGTTCTTGCAAGAGCGGGTGTCCTAGCTGGCAGGCACACCTGATAGGTACAAGATTCGGCTTTTTATTCCCTATCCCGGCCGCAGGGTCCCTCCCTTTTTTCCCCGTTGATTCCCCATTTACATCTTCCCGAGGCGCCTACAAAATCCCCTCAGGGCAATGTCTGATTCTTTTAAATTGTCACCCATTCCTCCACAGTCCCAAGATCTAGGACCCATCATCAGTCATCTGGTTCACATCACAAAGAAACAGACAACAGTCTTGAGATACAGATAACAATAAATGTAAATGGTCACCCATTCCCTCATAGTCCCAATATTTAGGACCTGTCGTTTACCTCAACATTAAAAAGATGCAGACATCAGTCTTTAGCTCCAAATAACAATCCTGAGATGCAGACACCAGTCCTGAGATCAGCCTTTTAGTTAACAAAGTTATAAAGACACAGATAATGACACAAGTTCTTTGTCTTAATTGCTTGGATTCCATTCCTGCAAAAACAGCATCACTATTTCTTATAGTCCCAGAGGTCCAAAGTTACGCTGTACACTTTTCTACCTGTTTTGTTGCTGCTTGGTGCTTTTAACAGGAGACTTGCTTGGTTTTCTTTTCGGACTCGATTTGGTCTGTGTTCTCTGAAAGATCACAATGTCTCATTCTTGAAACAGGTTTTCTGTGGCTGGCTGGAGTTGTGTGAAACTGAAGCCAATGAGCCCTTTCGTTTTTGCATTGGTTGCATCCCTGAGAGTGTTTTTCATGGTGATTACCTTAGCTCTGCCTTACTCCAGCATCTCCAGTTAACTTTGTTTGCAGACTTTCTTTCTATTCAGTAGAATACAAATATTAGGAGAATATATTTCTGTATGGTAAGTCCTGATCTTTCTTAAACTTTGGCCTCCTTTGAACTCCATGACTCACTGTTTGAGAAACTCTGGTCAGTTTGAACAGCAGACTGCAAATACTGCAAACCGAAGAGCAGCAGCTGTCAGAGACAATTGCATCAGATGGATTAATTGAATACATCTCCTGTTTGTTTTTAACTAGGCCATTTAAACAACTAACAAACAAACCAACAGGCCAACCTAGTTTGGAACATCTGCCTTTTCTCAAGGTTCTAGTATGATGAAGAAGGGAGAGTCCCAGACTCCTCTTGCAGATCGAGTGCTGACATTTGCGTTACTGGGTTCGGATGATCCTGCAGCAGTTTTAGCTCGTGTCGTCACACTTTTTAAAAAAAGAGGGAGTTGAAAATGTGCTTGAAAACTCTGCTGCTGTGTTTCCATTAAGCAAAGCTTTAAGCAAAGAGGCTCCTGACCATCCAGGTTTTGATCAAGTGGGCTGTGAGCCCGATGAAACGTCTCTAAACAGCTTTTCTTTTAACGTGTTGGGCAGCTAAGTTTCTTCTCATGGAAGGTTTTACTTGTGTAGTTTAGATTCTTACTAGGAAAACAGTCTCTCTTTCTTTTTTACTGTGTCTTGAAGGCTGATAACCCATTTCTGCCTCAAGGTAATTTGTTAACAGAGATGTTCTCAGCTTCATGAGAGAGAGAGAGAGATGTTCAGAGTAATCTTGCGTTGCTGTGCTTCGCTGTTTTAGTGGGACTGTGTAGTTAAGAACATGTGGAGGTACCTGTTTCATATTGATCAAAGCATATCATGGTCAACTATTGGTATAGTAAATGGCTGGTGTAATAAATGTCTTCTGTAAAGCTCAGACACTCCTGTGTTCATCTTGGGAAGGATTACGAGGAAAAGTGAGCCAAGTTTTTTCTTCCTGTTTTAAAGTGATTGGTCTCTCAAGCAATTTCTTAAATGACCCCAGAGCTTGCACTAGAGTATCTCAAACTTTCTACTATTTTAAACAAACACCCACAAACCAGTAGTTCAGATTGTTGGTTCACTCTGCCAGCTTTAGATCGAAAGAGCCAGTAGATGAAATTTAGCTGTTGAGAGAGGTACAACTCCAGTTCCTTAGTCTCTGTTGTGCAAACATTAGTTCAAGTTGGTGTCTGCATGGTGACACTGACTTGCCTTACTTTCAGTAGCCACGTCAGAGTTGTAACTGGCAAGTTTTGAAGTGTGTTAATTCCTGCCTTGCTGCTGTGCTATGTATTGGGTAAGTTATGGTGTATTTAACAGTTCCATAAAAACAAAATCAGCCAATTTGTTCACAGAAGCAGCTTGGACACTTTAAATAGTAAACGGAAGGTTTTGTGTTAGAAATGTTGACATGTGTGACAAATGTTGCCTTTTAGATGTAGTTTTCTTGACATGTGATCTGCAAAGGGTTTAATGTTGGTAGGAGAGAAGCTTTTTTTCTTACAGATGAAACTGTATGATCAATGAAAACCAAACGATCAAATGAAACCCAAAAAAGCAGTGGAGGGAAAAAAACCCCAAAAGACAAACCAGAATTACTGAAAGAACACTCTTGGGGCTATTTGGTCTCTTATTTTTTGTTAACCCTGGGCTTTGCTTTATTACTTGGCTGGTGGTTGCTTCTTTCTTTGATGAAACTAAGCTTAAAATAGGATTTTCTTTTTCTTTCACTGTCCCATTGTGCATTTCAAAGCTTACCTGAAGAGGCTGGTGCAGTGGAGAAACAGCAATTGGTAAAAATCAACGTGTGTGGGGGGGAAAACATCTCATCCTGCAAGTTAAAATTGTGCATATGTATCAGGAAACGTACAAAACCCCAGAAGCTTGAGTTGGGGGGGATTTGTTAGCCGGTGCCTTTTCAGTGAAGGCAATGTGATGCTCTATGGGAGTGCAGGATGAGAGTTAATGGTACTTGAGGCTTTCTGAAGCTGTGACAACCACAGCTGCGTGACAAACCTGAGCCAGCAAGGTTGTTCCAAGTAATTCAAAAACATGAGATGGCTGCATGACTTTAAAGAAATATTTTTGATGGAGGTAAGGCTCAGGAATGTCGTGCTCTAAAAATACTGTGCATCTGTGCAGACTGGAGCTTTGTCTGTGCTTGACAAATGGCTCCTGTTGGCCTGAAGTTACAAAGACTTTATTTCTTAATGCTTCAGTGAATCCCTTTGTGTGGATGGTCATAATGTAAAATCTACTCTTAAAAACTTGTAGTTCTTTATAGTTTGATAATACATGGAGCCAACTAAGTGGAGTAGATTTGGAAGCTCACAGAGATACTAGTGTGATCTGACTTGAGACTAGCTGTGAGAGATACTGGAAGAGTAACCTGTATAAATTGCTGTGACATCAGCTTTTGCCTGCCACAGACTGCACTTCCTAAGTGTTAGCTATGAGTTTAATAAAGAAATCATGCATACACTAATTTGTCTGTGACTCATTCTGTCCCAGAAAGTGCTCTGCACATCCTGATCTACTTAGCTTTTAGGATCTCTTCATCATCCTTGGTTTTACAACTCTGAGTAGAAGGAAGATGGAGATAAGTGCATGTTGTGCACATCACAGTTCTTTAGTTGCCATTCCTTTACTGATGCACTATATTCACAGTACAGGGCATGTATGAAAGCAGCTGAGCAGCAACATGTGCTGTTTCTGATGGAAACCCCCTGATCTAGTAGTTCTGACACTGAAATGAGAATGTACCCTGAAAATGGTGAAGGACAGATCGAGTCAGTGGTGTAACCTAGATGCAGGCACACTGAAAGGGGGTAGATTTTGCTCCTGCTTTTTAATCTTACCTATTGTTGTGAAGGTTTATGTGAATTTTAACGAGAAAATATTTCCAGTTTGGTTTACATTCCAGTCTTCTGTGTTTTTTGAAGGTGTGCTGGTTGAAAGCTTCTGTACTGCAAAAGGAGCTCTGAAAAAACCCAGGTGCTATACTGGTAGCATGATAACATCACTGATGTTTGCTTTGCCACTCCTGTCCTGCGTGGCAAAAGCTATGTAAGTCAGGTTAGTGATCACAGAAGTAGAGGCTTTACTAATTGAACGTTTATTGGCCCTATAACTGGATTTCGGCTTAAACCTTGAGCTTGCATCTGCTAGTAACAGAATGGTGTTGAGTGGTAGAGTTGGGGAGTGAGAAGCTTGTGTTGCAGTGCAACACATCCCTTATCACAGAAATCCTCTCTTCAGCAGGGTGTAATGTTTGCAAGAGAGTGCCCTAATGATCTGGACAGGACTTCTAGGGTAACTTGCACGTGACAGGGCTCAGAACTCCTCTCATGTAGTTGAATCTTTTCAGAAGGCTGATTCTCAAATAAGCACTTTGTGTGTGTCTGTTGGGGCAGGAGGAAACGAAGCGATTTGGGTACTGTTCAAGCAATCAAAACTGTTTGTCCAGGCATCTGATTTTTAGAATGAAAAATAGGTTCCTAGATGTGGAGTATCTTGTTTGGAAGTATCTTTTGCTTGGTGGTTAAGGTTGGGACAAAAGCTGCACTAGAATTCGTGTGTGAATATGCCCAGCTGACAGCCAGCTCAAGTCAAAGCTGGTATGAGCAAGCAGGGGCTCTGTGCAAAACAAATGCTTGGCTCAATCAGTTATTGAAATTTACCTTCTAAAGTTATGTGAAGAACAGTAAAGTGCTTTCATGCAGCATCTTTGAAAACATTTGTCCTAGAAACTTCAAGCTTGTCTATTTTGCAAGTGGTACGCTGCAGTGGCATGCACCCTCTTGTGAGGTTGATGTGTAAGACCCTGCCTGTTGCCATGACGTGTACCTCACCTGAGCACTTAATTTCAACTCTTTCTGAAGTGTCTTTCTGTTTTTATTGTTATTATTCTTCCCTTTTATCACTACTTTACAGAATGCTCTTTGGGTTTCTTTGCGTTATTTGTCTTTAGTTCATTAATCTAGCTTTTGGTAAGTTCTGTGCTGCTTTCCATGGGAGGATGTCCAGTGTTTGCTGAAGTTAACACTTGGAGGTGCTGCAGCCCTCTGCCTGGAGAGGGTGTTTTTTCTTTGCATGAAAAGTTTTGCTTCAGAACCCTGAAACTTTTGTGTAGTTTTTGGTGAAATCAATGGTCTTGATATAGCAGACACTGATCCCAGAGCTAGCACAAAGGACTTTTGAGTTGTATGAGTGAAAATACTGGTATAAATGATTTAAACTGGGTTGGAATATTGGCAAAGAGTTCCAACAGTTCAGAAGTAGCTTGGGTACTCTAAGGAACATTCTTGATGTGGCTGAGTTTTTGGAATGACAGTCAGGATATTGTTGAAGTCCTTTAAAGGTAAGCAGTCTATTAAAAATACATTATAAAATGTCTGGCAGTTAGATGATAGCAGCTTTCCAATGATCTAGGGCAAAATGCAACTGATGCAGAAATTCACCTCCTTGGCACTATGTGAAGCTGTGCTGCATTTACAGTGCTGGTGCAGAGCAGCTAATGATCATTCTGAGCCTACCTGGAGCAGGCTGGCAACATATTACGACTGTGTAGGCAAGCTTATGAATTTAAGCAGAGGAAAATCTTCAGAGATGTGTTAGACATTACTACAGATTCCAGAGGCCTTCAAGTTTAATCACAGTTCATGGCTATTCCACTGTTTTCCTGTAGTCTTTGGGGTCAATCAAGTTTTATTGTGTTTTTCCAGACTATGTTCTTTTTACCACATTCCTGCAGGTAATTAACTAGAGTTTGCCAATGCAGGGAGTTTCTCTTGAACTTCAGTTTCTTCAGTGTAGTGTTACACAAGTCTGTTATCAAGAATCACTAGGAACTGCCTGTTCCTTCAAGTAGTTCCAAATGGACATCTCTTGAGGGCTTGGGTTTGTGACGCCTGTCCTGCTTTAAATACCTGAAATAGGGTACCTGGATACTCCTTTCAAGAAAGAAGTATGTGTTTCAGTATTGCTTTGCAGCATGCATCTAATATAGGCTGTTTATTATAGGCACTGTCAGAACAATACACAGTTACAGTACTGTGAAGTTGGTTGTTGTCTCAGTGGGCTTTCCTAAGAAGAGACTGATACTGGTAGCACCGTAAGAAAGGAATAGAGGGGTTTTGTGCTGTCAGTCCTTGGCCTAATTTTTGTTGTTTATTTTAGGACAAAAGCAGACAGTCATGAAAAATTGGTATGTTCTCCCTCAGTCTTCTTTGATTTTTTTGTTTGCTTGTTTTTACATCTGAGTGTACAGTAGCTCAGAGCTAACTTTCTTTCCCCCTCTCAGACATTACTGGTGTGTGTCCCTCATCTCAAGATGAGATGGGGGATACAGAGAATGGTGGAATGCAGGACAACCCCTTCAGGCAGTAAATCAGTTAAATCTGATAAAGCATCTGGTGCAACTATAACATATTTTGCAGTCTTTGCATGCTAATGCACTTAAAATGCTGAAAGCTACATTTTAAACCAGTGGTTGGAATCTCATTGTGTGAAGCTATGAAATTCAGCATTGTCAGAAGTATCTTTGTGTTGGGCTTCTCTGAGTAAGTGAAGTAACTGTCTCTTTTGTGTTACATTCTGGTTAGGAGACAGTTTGGAGAGCACATTCTTTTCAGAGTGGGCAAGAAATTAGGAAAGCCTAAATTAATTGCAAAATAGAATGGATTGGTAAAGGCAAAAAAAAAAACCCTCATTCAGTTGTTTTGGGATCGTCTTCTTTTTGTAGCAATTGAATCAAGTTAGTGGATTATGATGGGAAATTAGATGGTATCAGTGCCTTGCTGGCAGCATTCTTGTTTAGTCTACATCTGTACATCTTAGTCTTCAGGATTTTTTCACCTTTAAAGATCCATCATAACTGAAAAAATTACCTCAGTAAAGCATGCTGCTCTTCTGTAGTAAAAAATGGCTTTGAAATGAATGGTATGGCTTTTGTTTTGTGTGTTTTTTTTTACCCAACGTTAAGGAAGATTAATGATTCCTCTTTGCATTTTTATCAACACCTATTTCCACTTCACATGCAGCAATGAGTGCTCTGTTTGGGGGAGATTGTGCTAAAGCAGTCAATGCCTTGCAAATGACTTTTCATCCTCTGACTGCTTGAAATAATGTCCCTGTCCTAAAAGCCCTTTCTTAATTTTCTGAGAGATCTACTTCATTCTGGGGCCCTTGTAAATAAAAGTCCCTCTTGCTGAGTGCTTCTGAGAGGAAGACAACTGGGGAGAGGCTCAGAGTTCCCTTCTTTCACTGTTTCTTCTGCATTACCAGAGGGTGGAAGGCAGGTTACTTGCTGGCTTCGGAGTCTGGTGATGGATCTGCTGAGCTCCCTGTTCTTACAGAGCATTAGGCTAGTGACAGCAGTCAGACCTGTAGGATTTATTCAAAGCAAAAGATTTTGCTGCCTTTCTTGTTCTTTCACAACTTGTCTTTTTTTTTTTTTACCTGATGAATCCAAACTAAATTGTTCTTTAATCAAGAAGGTACGTGTCAGCCAACAAACAGATACCTCCTTCCCCACTCATAGTCCTGCTTTGCTGGCTCTCTACCCCCTAGGCCCAAACCCCAGCTGCCTTCTCTTGCACAAGCCTGTTCTGAACTGATCCTATGAATATTTTCAGTGGGGATGTGTCACGTGGCAGGGATGGTGACATCTTCATTCTCCCTCTTGACTGTTGGGTATTTGGTGCATTTGCACCTGTTGGTAATACAACCCCTCTGAGAGATGCAGAGAACGTCAGTGACAGTGTGGAGAGAAACATCCCTGTGCCTTCAAGGAGGGCTTGGTGATCAGAACACTGGCTGTAGCTTCCTTTTAGTTTCCCTTTGCTTAAAATTACTCTGTCTCACAGGCATCAGCTATAGAACTGTTTTGTGCTGTTTTACTCTCCGTTGTCCAGAAATAGGTCTTGTCTGGGGATAATTTAAGAAAACTCTTGAATCATTTAGAGGACAGAAGTGTTTGAACTGAACCTGGTGTGTCAGTGTTTTTGCATCCAGCTTTTGGAAAGGAATCTTAGGCTGTTTTTCTCTGGGAAGATCAAATGATGGAAAAACAGCTCCCACCTTCACATTTTGCTGATTTGGATTTTTTTTTTTTGTGTATGATTAATTTTTCTTACCAGTCATTTACTTTCTTCTTGATTTTTATGCCTGTCAAAGCAGTTATCAAAGGCTTCACTGTCTCTTACAGTCTTCTGTAACTTTCTTCAACAATTACTTGGAGAGTTGGAGCCAAATTAGAACTGGATGGTCTTTCACATGAAACCTACGGTGCAATTTCAAAACCACCTGCACTTTGAATTTCAGTGTGTTCCTTTTCAAAAGCCCAACAGCCATCAGTAGACCACAGCCAATTGGTATGACAGTTAATGTACCGTGCCATTCAGATAGGGGTGAGCAGACTTTCTGCTTGAGTAGAGAACCACAGTACTTGCCTGCCCTGTGAAGAGTAAAGATTCCCCCTTCTGTGTCTGGGCTTGCAGGGTTTGCTTTGGAGTCTATGCTTGTCAAACTGAAAGAATCATGGTGTTAGAGAAAACAGCTTTTAAACTTTGTTAATGATAATAAAAGATCTGTGTTTAAGTTTTTGTTCTTGATGAGATTTGATAGCAGGTGCTATTTGGAGTCATACTTTGCAAACCATCCATTCAGTCACTAACTGTTGGTTACCTGTTTGGAACAATCTCTCGACGTACATCTATGCTGTCACATCATTTAAAGATGCACCTGGTACCCAGGACAGTACATCTAGTGACTAATCTCCAGTACTACCTGGGCATTAGATCTGCTTCCTTCCAAGTCAGAGATAAAACACCACCCTTTCTGTCATGAGAAAGGGAAGGATGTGTTAATATATACAGTTTTTAACTACAAGCTCTATCACTTGTCAGCCTGTGTCTAAAGAAGCCTGTTGAACGAATCTGCAGAGTGCTGAAAGACAGAAGAAAAAGAATAGCAATGGTCCTGATGAAAGTGATTTAATTTGACTTCTCACAGCATGGCTGGGCTCACGTGGCAGTGCACTCTGTGGATTTGTGTTCTTAATGCTCTGTCAGAGCTTGATTACAACAGCTCAGTGATATATCCCGCCTGCTGCATCCTCTGTTGTGTTAGGGCTCTGGTTTTCCTGTGGCAACACGCATGCACACATGTAAGAGAAATTCCCAGTCCCCTCCCTAGCTTAGAGGGCTCTTGGGAGGCTTCAGGCATCATATTTGAGTGGGGAGTAGACTGAGAACAATTTCTGAAAAGAAGCAAAAAGGCTATTGGACACAAATTATGTCAGAATGGCTTAAATCTATGAGCAGTTGAACTGTCTTCTTCTAAAAGCTGCTTTTTCATGCTCTAATAAAGCATGATTTGTTGCACTGAAAGAATCAGTATATTAAGGCAAGAAACGTATGCCTTTTGTGCTAAGTGCTTTTCGTGACTGCAAGTGCTGAAGAGTTATCAATACAGTTGTGGTTCACAGCCAGTGACCTTTCCTTTTCTGTGTTAAAGGACTTAAATGAGCTGTGCAGAACAACATTGAGATCCCCACCTTAGTGTAAGGAAATTAGGAAATAACATATTTGTGTCCAAATGTTGTTATTAAAGGGCTGGAACGAGCTATAGTATGTTGTGTACAATTTTTGATCTTTCTCTTGTGTTTTTATGGAGAGCCAGGCAGTCACCGTGGCTGGAAGGAGAGACCAGAGGTACTGGAATTAAGACCATGAGGAAATTTCTCTGTGAAATGATAGAAACTACTTTTCAGAAAAATAAATGGCTCGAATTATAAACTCATTTTTCCAAGTGAGAGTTAGGAAGTGAGGCCACAAGTCTGGTAACGTTTTCTTCCCTTAAATGTACATCTGGTGCTTAGAATAAGATAGAAGTTAAATGGAAAACTTAATAGAAACAAGTAACTACGTGATGGGATGGAAGTTTGGGAGTGTGAGAGAGAGTACACCCCATTTTCAGCTTAGCTGAGATCTGAGACTTTGTGCCTGCTACAGTAAGTGAGTAGGAAAATGTTTCTAACCTTATATTCTTTAGTTTCTTTAGTGCTTTAGTTTTCAGTATCTGCAGCTGCTTCTGCTTGACTTGAGGGCTTCCATTTCCTTCAGAGGAAAGTGCTTATCTCAAAGATAAGAGGAATTACTGAGTGTGATGAGGTTGAGGCAGACCTGGGACACCTTATTTGCCCATCTCGAGTACAGAAATTCTTTGTCTGCTATCTTTTGCTCTCCTGATGGTGAAAGACCCGGACCCAGAGTGGCTGTTGCCTTGCTAACGCTTCCTGCTGAAGTGAGTGGAAGAGGAGCAATAGGTTTATATCTCTACAACAAAAGCCCAATTTTGTGATTATCTGCACTGTGGAGAAGTAGTGCTTCCTCTGTGTGTGTGTGTGTATACAGATATATATATATATGTATGTATGAAATGGTTTCTAAAGTTCAGTACTTGGCTGTGTTCTTTTGTGGCATGAATTCCTCCCTGGTGCAAGAATCCTCACTGCACATACTTTCCAATAAACATGATCTCCAAGTTTTTAAGACGGATGGTCATTCAAACTCTAAACACTAGACTGATCCCAGTTGTGTAAGTGAATTCTGACCTACTAATATTCCTGTGCTCATGACTGACTGTTAAGGGTATGTTTTAGTTTCCAAAGCTTATGTCAGAAGGCTGCTGTATCCACATGTCTTGTGTGCTTAAAAGTCGCTTTAGACCTTGCCTCCTCTTAGGAGGAGGGTGAGGAGGAGGTTGCCCTTTTTCAGGGTGCAGGGTGATGTTGGTGTGGGTTCACAGGAGGATCATACTGATCACCTGGCTGTCAGGTTATCACTATTTCCTGGAAAAGTGTTTGGCTCAGAAAGTGACAGGTGACTCTGATGTTCAGATATTGCTGAAAACTCTAAAACCTCACTTTGCTTAGCATTTTGTTGGGCTTACTCAAAGTCTGCATGAAGACCTTTGCTGGCCTTTAGGCCTCCAAACCTGGCGGAAGGGGCCGTCCACTGAAGGCACGAAAGATGCTGTTGTGCTGCAAGCATTTGCATACATATTGGTTGCTTCTCTACAGAAATAAATCCATTTCTACTGAGAAGCAAAACTGTTTGGAACTGAAAGTACAAGACAAATCTCTCTGGAGGCTGTAGCTAAACCTAGCACCTGGTTTGCCATTTCTACCTACATTTTCATAGGCTTTTGCATGGTCTTTTTGTTTAATGTATTTGTTTTCTCCAGTTCCCTTCAATGTGCTTGATGATGTTGTGATGAAGCTTTAGGTTTTTTTTCTTAATCTTTGGATTTAGTTTTTGTTTGGTAATAATCATTGCTAATGACATTCCATTACTATATGATGGATATAGTGGATTCAGATTCTTTCTAACTTGCAATAAGTTAATCTGTCAGCTTCCATTTCATGACATTTTATCACCTCAATAACTGTATATGCATTTATTATTTTTACACACTGCATGGGAACAAGTTGAGAAAAGGTTGAAGGGGACAGTACTAAGGGAATGTTCAAATCATTCACTTTTTGAATCAAGACTTCAACTCTTTTTTTGTCGTTTTTTTTAATAGGCTTCCTGCTTGGCATGTCTTTTGTAAAGACACTCTTTCATCAGCAGTGCAATATGGTACAGGTGAAGCTTGTGCCCTGGCAAACGATGATGAAAATGTCCTGGAAAAGGTATGCTGAATAAATCATGTCGATGTGTTACTCAGTCTGACTTGATAGTAGATAAATAAAGCTTCATACACTTTGATTCGTAGAGTCATCTTGGCCAGAATGTTTAATGTACTCAGTTATTTTGTGAACCGTGATTTTTTTATTATTATTATTATCTTTCCAAGTTTGTGTTTTTCTTCCAATTATGTGACAAAACAGCTGGACAGTTTGTGTGTGTGTGAATGAATATTAAAGCTAGTGATGGTGGCTCAAGCTTTTTGGTTTGAGTGCCAGACGTTAGAAGCAGTGGTCATCAAGGGTAAAATGTGGCACTGGAGGGACCAGGATAGGAGGTGATGGCCTGTAGCCACACTGTGTCAGTTGCAGCTATGCTGTGTTTAAAAACCAATGCACAGATGACTGCTATCCTTAAAACAGAAGTTATAAGGTTAATTGTTTGATTAAGTCAGTATTTGTCACTTTGTTTTCCTCCTGCATAATAAAAATTAACTAAGCTAAAATATGTATGGGAAATGCTAATAAACAAGATTTTCCCTTATTTACATTACTCAGCACTTTAGGTTAAATTAAGTGTAATTTTTCTCCCCTGATTAACTTATTACAAGTTTCTGCATATTGCAATTACATAGTGAGCATCCAAGCTGTTGAGTCATAACAGAAAGTTAAGGTAGTTTCCTTTATTTACACAGGAATAGAATCAGTCCTCTGGTAAGCCTGTGTAGTATTGATGTTGTGGGTCTTCCCATTTTCTCAATCAACCAGTGCTAGTCACAATCTTCATTCCATGAAAGCTTTAATATGCCCCATCAGACCTGGAAAAATGTGTCTAGAGAGTTCTAATTGACTTAAATTCAGAACTGCCTGACCAGAAAACAAAGCTTAAAAGATTGTATGTTTCTTAAGCAACATCTACAGTAGCTGTATTTTTTGCCAGCTTGCAGGATAAGTAGCACTCAGTCCTTCTGTCTGCCTGAAAGTCTTGTGTTTAATGGCTGATGGAACAAAACTGAAAAGATAAGTTTTGAGACCGGGAAGCCACCGGTGTGTGTGCTTCTATATTTTTTTTGGCAATGTTTTCCCCTTCATCATATGAACGTGACTGCATTGTTAAGCAGATTGCTGACCTTAAACCCAAAGGTGTGGAAGATCATACATCATAATGTACATAATTTTTACTCATTAAAGAAAAATCTCTTGGGCGTATGTGAAATCTTAGGCGTGTGTCTTACTGCTAACTAGGCTGCTGGAGCTGACCCACCTCAAACCAGCAGTCTTGCAGCCTTTGATCAGTTTCCCTTAGATCAGTTGTCTCTTTGAGGCATTGATGCTATTTAATCTTAGAGGCTAGGATGTGACCTAATAATACTGGGGGAAAACTGTTGCTTAGGTATTGTCTTTAGGGTTTGCCTGCTCAAATTTGTGCATTTTGCTCTTCCAGCGTTTGCCTTAACTCTCTCAAATCAATAGGATCATGTAATCTTGTCTAGCATAGCAGCCTGTTTTGGATTCTAACACTAGCACTTCCAGTATTTGACCACAGGATTTTAGACAGCCCTTAGAAAGCCAGAAGTGCATAAAATTCTACCACGTTTCTTGCTGTCTTTAAGTATTGTTCAAAACCAACTTGCATATGTGACGGTCACAACTTCAAAAATAGAAGTTTAAGAGACAAGTAAATTCTTGTTGGTTCTACAGTCTGGTGGTTTTCTTGCTTTTATTTTTCTACTTTGTGAACTCACCACACTTGATTGTAAATCACCAGTAGTAAAAGAGAAGGTTGCTTTAGAGGATGCAGCAGACTTGTGAAGTGATTCTAGTTCTGCTGCAAGATTGCTGTAACTGAAGGGTGCCAAGTGTTAGTTTTTAATGGTTGTTGCAAGTCGCCTTAGGATTTTTTTGCCCACTCCTATTTTGGGGAGCATGGAGTTAAGTGGGATTGGTCAACATTGAAAGTCACAGCAGCATGATTAACTTTCCTTAGCACACAAATAGAAAGAGTTAAGACAGTGCTAAGATGGTCTTTCATGTCAAGATTAAACTGAAGTATTTTAACTTGTAGTATTTGTGCAGATGAGATTTTAAACATATGTAGGCAGTGGCTCTGAGGATTTATGTAGCTTGACTTCTTGTTGGCATTTTGGTGGTTTTAAAGGCATGCACCAAAGCTAATTCCTCTTACTAGAGCAGAGGCTTGTGTTACTGCATACTTACTGTTGTTTTACCTTTACTGTACTAGGGGGAAGAGTCTGGTCCCAGACTGGAGCCTGAGCATGCAGACCCAAGTACACGGAGTTACCCTACAGAAGAGTTACCTGATAACTTTATAAAACCTGACCAGGCAAGACTTCCATTTCATTCACTAACTCCATACACTCTTCAAATGCTTCTTGGATTTCAGAGTCTTTCATTTTGGTTATCTAAAGCTCATAGGAACCATCTATCGCATTTCACTCGCACGCAGGCGTGCTCTCAGACTTGTGTTTCCAATGAAAGGGGAGCTAACAGATCTTGCATTTCCCATGTGCATAAGTAATATAAGAGTAGTATTTGTAGGTCTGACTAAATAAATCTTTCTAAGATAGATTAAGACTGGATGTTACAGATATGGATCCCTCTTTATAAGTGAGAGCTTGGATATAGATCAGACTTGGTGATCGCAGCAGTCCATTTTAGCTTCGATTCTTCACAGCTTCTGTCAGATTAATTTCTTTTGTTAAGATGGAAGAGGGGTTTTGTTTCATTTGTATGTGCTGGTAATACCATCAAGTCAGTGCTCGGTGTTAAATGTTACAAAGCCCAATGTTGAAGACATTTATTTGACGTCTATTTTTGTTTTGTGGATTACAAGACAACATACACAGGACATACTTCTCCATGGTTCAGATATGTATTTCTACAGTAAAACATTGAAGACCTCTTCATGTTCAGTTAGATAACTGAGATACCCAACTATTGACAAGAGGTTCTCGTTTTAGTAGTGTTTTCTATTGCTGCAAGAGTTTATCTGACCTGTTTCAGTTGTTCTGTACTCTTCCAGATTTAGAAAACCTTTTTTTGCTTATGCTGTGCAAAGGCTTATAACAACTAGAATAAATAAGACTCAAAACTATTAGACTCTTGGAAGTGATAAGCAGTTTCTCTCTTTCCATGAGACAGACTTGTACATCATTTTGGACTTCCATTAGAGTGGTAAAATTGAAAGCCTTCCCCAAAATTAAGCTTGGGAGGAAAACAGTAAATGTAAATTTTATTGTAATGGAGCATACAAAGGCAGTGACTTATTACAACTGCTGAAATATTCAGGCTTGTTTTCTCTTTACAGAAATGCATGGTTGAAGAAGCTGTTGTACATGTCTTCTGCAATTAATATTTTTACACTATTATTGCAGACTATGAGAGAGTTTTGCAGCTGTCTTAGAGTAGCACTGGGTACCACCTGGGCTTATGGAGGAAGGATATTTATTTCTTAACTATCCTGCTGTCTGATTTTCAGTTTCGTTGGTGACTGAAATCTGAACTACTGAACCATTAAAATTCCATGTTAGATATTACTGTATGAATACTCTTAGTCAAGTTTTGGAGAACTTACCTTGATCTGGAATGTTTTCACAGACTGCAGAAATGAGTGAAGCAAGCCAGCCTGAAGTTGAGACTCCACCTTCAGTAGATTTAAATGAAGCTTCATCTAGCATAGTTGAAAGCACTGAAAACATTTCCAGCTCACCTACCTCAGAGATACCTCCAGTCTCGCAGCCAGAGTAAGCTTTTTTGTTTTATTGTTTTGATCTTTGAGAAAATAACGCTCTGATGTTGTGAAAAGAATTGCAATAGGGATAAGACCAGGCAAAGCTTCTGACAAATGGAAGTATCCAAAGACAAGGGAGCTCCAAAACTGAGTCTTGTGCTACTCGCCTGCCAAAATGAGATGCTTGAGGCGACTCAGGTACACCCTGATACCAGGGTCTTTTAAGTTCATGCTTGTCCTGTATTTTCTTCAGTTGTTAATTCATGCTGCATTCTTTTTACTGACATCAAGAATGCGGGGCTTTTTAATTTTAAGGGTAGTGGTCAACCTTACTTTAGTCATTAAGGTGTTACAAGCAGAGCTGAACTGTGTGTGGAGTGTTCAGAGAAACTACTTCCAGTTTGCAATTAATAAATTCTTGTATTCCTTCCTAGCGTTTGTTAGGTTATGGTACATGGCAAAAAGTGAGGTTGTTTTGATTTATGCTGTAGGAACTTTGTCATAAAAGATGCTAAATTGGCTCCCAGGGTTTGTTTAGCTGCTTCTGTTGATAATTTGTAGCAAAGAATCATAAAGATCTCCTTTTAAGTTGCTGATGTGCTGTTTGTGTTTTGGCAGCTCTGTATCAGATTAACCTAGTTTGCTACTGACTTTGAAGAAAGCTTATGTTGAAGTTGAGGAGGCAGAATAAAGCTTTTACTCGGATCTAGTTTATAGCCTTCTAGATCAGTACGCGAATCATCCCTGTGCTGGAGAAAAGAGGATAGTCACAGAAGTTGGCAACTGAAAGTTACTATTTGTCTCTTCTCCTTCCCAGCAATTTCATCATTCCTGAAGAGCGTATAGGGAAGCTCTGATCCAGTGTGTTCAGCCTTTCTGGGAGAGAGGGAGTAAAGCAGGTTAGCTAGTTTGGGCTGTTGATGCAGTCTGGATAATGGTTTACTGGGTTACCTCATTTTATTACACTAGCAAAAAAAAAAAAGATCTAGTGGAAAGGTTGGCTGGCTGGCTCTGCCATGATCTGTTCTGACTGCTGCCCATTGACTGGGGAACTTTAGGAGCCTTTAGTGATGGACCCGGTGTCATGTTTGATCCCTTTGTTGAAAGGGAAGGTTACTGGCAGCCAGGTTACTCTGAGGTGGTGCTTTATTTTTCCCATCATCAATACAGGTTATCTTTTGCAGTGTTTGGTAAGATGTTGGATGAGAGTTCTGGGAGCTGAAAAGCTAGCTTTGTGTTCCTTTGAGACAATCTGGAAAGGGACATTCCATGCTTGCAGTTCCACAAGTAGAGCATGCCTCGTTCCTCTCAATTACTTCTGTGAGACTGTGGATTTTTTACAAACTTTCAACTATCTTTAGTGATGTGGTTGATTTAACAGGGTTACTTGTGTTACAAGAAGGGTAAAAAAGCATGTTGTTTCTTTCCCTTCAGTGCAATAGAAAATTCCCTTGCTGATATCCCTATAGTCAGCTCTAGTGAAGCTGAGCAGTCAGAACCTGACTGTGATATTGGTGGGACAATTGAGGCTGACCGTCAGAATGAGCCTTCCTCTTTTGTCAGTCCCCCAGAAAGGTGAGTATTGAAGTAGGTTGTGAGTGTGAATGGTTTAAAGGTAATTGTTCTCTTCTGTCCCAGCCTTGCACCCAACGTTTGCATGTGCTTGCTTATCTATGTATTTGTGTTTGTGTTTAGTATTGCATATGGCTGAAGATGTGATCATTATATGGGTCCTAATACTGTTAAAACTTTCAGCCTTGCAGGTCAACATATAGAGAACGTATCAGCTTCACATGGCAAGGGAAAGAAGACAAAATCTGAGTTTGAGTCAAAAGTTTCAACAGCTGAAAAAGGGGCAGATGAGCAAAAGTCTGCTCTGAATGCCTCAGAGAACTTAAAAAGGGAGGTAAGCGATGCTGATACCCACTCAGGATGTGCAAGAGTCTAATGCCCTATGTTAGGTGGTAACCACTCCTAAAGGTGAAGGATATCCATCACTTCTCTGATTGGCACTGAGTAAATGCCCAGCCCTCACACTTTGAGTGCTGTTTGTGGTTCTGATATTGCCGTCTCAGTAAGGGTGTAATAAACTAAGAGAGAAAGGCAGCAAGCTTCCCTTGCCGTGGAACAGTAGTTCTTACCCAAGTCTCTTGAGATATGAGACCATGAAATCAAATAAAACTGTCCGGAGCAGAATCCAACAGATATGTTCTTCATGTAGCAGGTAGTTAAGCTGGGACTTCCTGCAGGATGCTGTGGATGATAAAGTTTTTCACATAGGTATAAAGAAATGAAAAGGAGAGACAGAGTGAAGGTATTGCATTTTCCAGGGGAGCTTGAAGAAGTCTGAGGGTTAAAGCTTTACTGAGTCAGGAAGTTCCTCAGTAGCAAGCAGATGGCTAGAGGCAATGCTGAGGGTTGGAGGAAATACAAAATGTGTGGTGTGTTTTTATTCTTTCCTAAGTATTAAGGTAGGATACTTGGCAGTGAGACAGATGTTTTATACTTAACTGTTTGCCTGTCTTTATGTTTTTACCATGAGACACTTCCTAAAGCTCAGATTTTTCAAGTAGGTAAAGAATGGCTGAAGCTGTGGCAGTGCCATTTTTTTGCTATTTAAACTGTAACTAATAATTTGAATAACTTTCTTTTAAAACTAAGAAGTTTGTCCTAAGATTGTTGAACAGAGTACAGTGAGCCTTAAAATATTCCCGTGCAGTCAGAAATCTTCTAAAGAACTTACTAAAAACAAACCAGTGTAAACCATTATTAGAAAAAAAAAAAACCAAACCCAACAGTTTATTCAACCTAATGCTTTAAAAACTGCAATTAAAATAATTGTGGCATTGACCTGATAACTTAATTATGCAAGACCATGATTTAACATTGCTTACTTAGTCAGGGGTTTGACTTACCACTTTCACCACAGTCCAAGGACAGGACTGTGAAATACTGAACTATCTTGGGAGAGGAAGATCCAGGGAGTTTTAAGTCCTTTCATTTCTCAATATATGCAAGGATATATTTTTAGGTACACTGCATCTTAAGTGCTGTTGCAGTGTAGTCATGAAGATAAGTGGGTTTGGCTCTCTCTTGAGAGCTTTCAGCTACAGAACTATATGTGAAATAATTCTTGCTTCAAGTGCAGCTTCTGTGATTCTGTGCAGAGAAAGTACCAACCTATAAAGCAGTCATTCTGGAAACTGCCTAGAAAACATTGTCTGCAAAACAATCTCTACACTTCAGTCTTTATGAAAAGCTTTTTGTACATCTGTTGGTTTGCTGGAAATGTGTTTTGTACAAAGGAGAAGTTAAGATTTGAGATGATGTAGCAAAGGGTTGCTCCTTCATTAGACAAATCCAAACCATTATTTTCCTGATCATTTAAACATGAAATAAAACATATTAAAATAATCTCATTCTACTGGGTTTTTTTTGAGATGTTTGGAAACGGCAGGGAGCCTCTGAAATTCTGACATGGCCAACATTCAGATTGGAAAATATATGCTACAGGGAAACTTTTCCTCCTTAGGAGGAGGAGAAGCCAAGGTCTTGAAGAAAAAAGCAGAGGTTTTATGATACAAAATGCTGACATTTTACTTGAAATGTGTTAGTTCAGCCACAAAATTTAGCAGCATTTCACTGAAATGTTGTTTCTGGCTTGTAAGCTTACATCTGGGCACGAAGTTTTTAACATGGATTCAAATGATGTATCTGCTGTTGACTTGCATGAGAGCATGCTTTTTTTTTTTTTTCAAGCATTGAAGTTCATCTTTGTTTTCACTGTTGGGGCTGAAAAATATTCACAACTGGTGGCTGGTTGTTTTTTGCAGAAAGACTATAAGAAAACAGGAGAAATTGACCCTACATCAGTGATGGCTCCAAAGGACCATGGAGACATTCCAACATTTGATGAGTGGAAGAAGAAAGTCATGGAAGTAGAGAAAGAGAAGAGTAAGTTGGGTCTAACTACAGACCACTTTCAACTTGTACCATATTCAAATAGTGAAACTGTCTCCATTTGGAATGCAGTCTGGAACTTTGTTGTTCCACTAGAGCTACATAATTAATAGCATTTATTGCATGAAAGGAGTGAGCAGAAGTTCCCTGAAAATGAAAATACTGTTTGTGGTTTGTCATAGTATCAATATTTCCTTGTTCCTAGGTCAGTCAATGCACCCTTCTGCTGTGGGTGGGCAGCATTCCACAAAAAAAGTCCAGAAAAACAGGAATAACTATGCCTCTGTAGAATGTGGTGCCAAAATTTTGGCAGCAAACCCAGAGGCAAAGGTAAGCATTTTACTAATAATTAGTGTGCATTATTTCAGTTTGCTTTTATGCAAGTAGTACAAAGTACATTTACTTGAAACTGAACACTGATTCTTGAAGTAATCTTTCATTTCTGTGTTTGGATTTATTGTGTTTTTTGATTTCTACAAATGTCATACTGTCTCTCTTTCAAGAAGATTCTCTTTTAAAGGAAGTTTAGAAGGGGCAGCAGAATCTGGTCAGTACAGAAATTGAACGACTGAACAAAGTTGTATTAAACAGCTTGTTATAGTCTGTGATTGCCCCAAAGTAGTATGGCATGGTATCTCCTTTATATGATGTTGCTTAGAATGTTGTGAAACTTAGTTTCCATGACTAACATCAAACTTATTTTTGGAGAGGAGGGGAAGAACCCTCGGTGCTGCATTTGTATCTACTGTATAATTTAAAACACTAATTCTTTTTATACAGAGCACTTCAGCTATTTTGATGGAAAACATGGACCTTTATATGCTAAATCCTTGCAGTACAAAAATCTGGTAGGTTACTGGAGCTTGTTGAGAGGAGTGATTCTCGTTGTGCATTGTGATGGGACTGATTTGACCTTGGTGTGTCTCTGCCTGAAATGTGTGTATAAGGAGCTTGCTGGATCTAGCACTAGGTACTTTATTATGTGTCCCAAAGAATTCTTTCTCTGATAGAGAAATGAGATTAAGGGGATGACTTGATTCACTTATCTATAACCTTAGAGAAGAGAAAGCAGATGCTCAAGTAAAGATTTTGGTTTCTTTCCCCAACTGTCAATTAATTGTAGGAGACCTAGTCAGAATTTAGCACATACTAACTGATATTTCAAGTGGGGTTTAAATGTTTGCTGTCCTTAGTTTTAGGTTCTTTGACTAGTTGCCTTTAAATACAAGATGGATGAAGATTTTGTAGCTGCAGGTGCTATCTAGAGTTACTAAGCTAGATAGGCAGGTGAATATCACTAGTGACTTTCCTTACTGTACAGCATTTTTGTAGTGTTCTTTTATACCCAGTGATGAGGTAAAAGACCAAAGATTGTGCTTTAAAAATATTTCCTTGTCTTCAAGGTTTGTTATTGAGCTTTGTGAACCAGTCCAAGTAAAACAGCTTGACATTGCAAATCACGAGCTGTTCTCTTCCACTCCTAAAGACTTTCTGGTGTCCATTAGTGACAGGTAGGTTACTAAAAACCACCCTCCTGAATGAAAACTGAAGTAATAATGATTAAATGGATGGCTTCATAAAACATGTTCTGTGCAATCCTGTTACTGTGCAAAGTGTAATGCATTGTGAAATTACATGGGTTTTCTTTCTGTGTGTATATTACCATTTGCTAGCATTTTTTTTTCCTCATGAAAAGGGCAACTGAGAGGGCCCTAGAATACATGACTTGACTTCTTTCCATGCTTGCTGTTTTAATTTTTTCTTTGCAACCTTAAAATGAAATGTAAAAATCTATTGAAAAGTAGCAACGAAGCAGCAGAAATTAGACAGCAGCTAGGGAGTGGGTATAAAAATAACTTCCTTGAATAGAATGCTCCTGCTGTTGTGGGCTCTCTCCTCCCTTGTCATTCAGACCATTTGCACCTGACTTAAAACTGTCTTCAGCGCTGAACTCGTGTCCAAAAATCCCCACGTGGTTTAAAAAGAGATAAAATATTAGTACACCACTGGGGGAACTGGAATGGGCAACACTGCTACTACTAGTTGGCTGAATGGCTGGTTAAAGGGTGGCTTTATCGTGTCGTAGGCAATTTTGTACTGCCCCGTCTTTCTGTGAGTGAGCAGATTCTTCTGGCATGTGGAAGAGGAGGCATTCACACAGTGCAGCAAAAACTTTCTGCAGTCCTTAAAAGTGTGTAGGTTGAAGTGGGTTTTTCAGCATTAGGTCTGTTGCCCAGTTCTAACTGCTTTGTTCACAGTTCTTTGCTGCTTGCTTACAATAATATTTGCAACTTATCACTTATGTGTCATGTTCTTCAGTGTTCGTCTGAGGTGACTTTTTTCATTCCAGGAACTTTACTGTGGCTGGCAGATTTTGTTTAATTGGGTCAAATATAGGGTTTGATCCTTCTCAAGGGCTTTTGCACTGTTTTGTGTGAGTTGGTACTGCTGAGGTTTTGTGTTTAGACTAGCTTTAGCTTGCAACTTTTCTTTCCATAAAAAAACATGTTGCAGTTGAGGGGAGAAGAAAAAATATCTTTTTTCTTTGTGAAAAGGCATTTGGGGAAGCAACAGCCAATGTCTGTTAACAGTGGATTCCTGTACTTCGTTAGCTGACTCCATTGTTTCTTTTCTAGGTATCCAACAAACAAATGGATTAAACTAGGTACTTTCCATGCCAGAGATGAGAGAAATGTCCAGAGCTTTCCTCTGGATGAACAGATGTATGCGAAATATGTTAAGGTAACACTGCAAAAGCATCCATGCTTCTCAGGGCTGGAAGGGTTTGCTGGGCTTACCCTGTATGGCAGAGCATCTAGAGCAATGTGTTACCAAAGTATGGTTTACTGTTAATTGCACTGGCTTTGTTAGCAGCCTTAATGTGATCTTGGAAAGCATCTATTACCTTGTGTCCAAATAGGTACTTAGCTGATACCTTAATTACAAAAAGATCCAGACAATGTTCTGTTTTATTTGACTGTTTCCTGAATGTAAGATTAGAAGTATCAACCTATTTTGTCTCTTGGCTGTACCTGCTTTTTATACCACAGACATGCACACACGCGCGCACACACACACACACACACACACTCTCTGATTAGATTATGCATATTTCTTGATACTTTTGTGCTATATCCTGCTCTACAGTTTGAAGTGAATCTGACAAGTAATCATTTCAATTCTGCATCTCATCATTAGACCTAAGTGCAGCTTTGCAGTTATTCAATCATAGCTGTGACTCGTGCAAATGATTTAGGCTTACTGCTGCTGGAGCACTTGCCATGATCTTTCCACCTTCAGAATAACTTGCAGTAAGCTGTTTGTGCTTGGGAGACTCGAAGAGAATAAAACTCTGTAAATAAGGGTGTGCTTGGACTAGGGTAAAAGCTTTTGTGAACATACTGGGATGTAGGTGAGGTTGACATTGAAATAAAATGCAGACCTTTTAGGTCTTCTCAGTGATGTGTTACCTTCCAATTATGGTGCTGCCAGAAAAACCTGAATTTGGTTTGTGCTACTGAATTATGATTTATGCTTTCACGGAGAAGTAGCTGTGAATGATAGTTATCTAACTTCTCTACTCAGAAATTCTGCATGACTCACAGGATAAAGATTTCATTTGTTTTTGATTCTGCTTTCTGTCTGAATTAATGCCTTAAAGGTAGCTAGAGAACCTTGCATGTCACTGCAGTTCCTAAATTACACTAGATGCTTCAGCACGGAATCCCTTGGTGGATACAATGTTCTGCCTTGAATAATGTAGCATGGTAAAATTTTTCTTACAAAGTGAAAACATTACAGCACAAAAAGTAAAGAACTTCTGATTGTGCCTGGTCTACACCACAAGTCCAACGTTTTTTTAAGAGTATGACTTTTTTAATGGCTTAATGAACTGGAATTAAAAACAATAGACTTTTTTTGGTAAGAATATGTTTATGGGAAAAGTTCTCTTGACCTCACTTTCAGATTATTACAGCCCATCCTTGGTAGTGTTTACACAGTGGTTCAATAAATGCATTCTACGCTTGAAAATTAATTTGGATTAAATACCAATGTGTGGTCAAGTCCTCACTAGAAATATACAGATGACTGAAGCTTCCAAAGGTGTCATCAGATGCTCTGTGTGTTCTTCCAGTAGTGTTGCTGTAAATTGAAGCATGTTACACTGAACTTGAAGCAGCAGCAGTACGCAGAATGCATGCTTGAAGGGTTTTTTTTTTCCTGTCGAGTCACTTTCTGTAATCTGTGCTCTTTAAGGGGGAAAAAAAACCCACCTGTAGCATATTTAATACACTTTGGTATTCTGTCTGCAATCATGCTGCTTGGAAAAATTAAATGACTTGTGAAGTTCTTTCATAAAAGCACTTGTTGCATGTTACCTTCTGTCTGCAAGGTGTGAGGACGGAATGAAATCTTGCTACCTAAGGCAGATTTAGTAGTATTGCAACTTTTATCCTTCATAACTTGTCTTCTTAGGCATTTACAGTACTGAATTAAAACAACCAAAGCTCTAGTTGCCTGTGGCATGTGATCAGCCTTTGTACTGACATCTTTTTTTTTTTTTTTCTCTTTTCCTTTCTCTCGCTTCAGATGTTCATCAAGTACATAAAGGTTAGCAACCTCTTCTTTTGGAATGATGAATGCATGGGGCTTGGGGTGTTCTCTGCTGTGACTCGGCACTTTAATGCATGACAACAACAAATCTCTCAGGCTTTTCTGTTGTGGGCAACCTCCAAATTGCTTGAGTAAACAAAACTTGCTATTTCAAGATTGGATGTGTATGTTAAATGAACTCTTGAACTCTTTGGAGTTTTATTTTAAGTAATTTTTATCCTTTAGGTGGAGTTGATATCACACTTTGGATCAGAACATTTTTGTCCTTTAAGTCTTATAAGGTAATGTCTTAAGTGTTTGGCTTTGTCTTTCTACCTACTTGTAGTGGGGATTAGCGTGTGTTAATAGTTGAACAACAAATTCTGGTTTTCAGTTTAAGCTATTTTGCAAATACCTTGAATTGAAGTAGTTGCCTAAGTTACGTGCCGTGTAGTGTGCTTCACAGCTGTTTGAAGGAGCTTTGAATCTTTCGATTTGATTCTCCATTAAGTAAGGAATAGTTTATCTTTGTAAAACAGAAACAAATATAAAGATGTGAAAAATAATAAAGATTTTTTTTAGAGAGTGTCAGGAAGCAGGAGCATGAGTAGCCTTACAGAAGGATCTGAGCATTTCAAGGATTACCAAACAAGACAAGGAACAAGTGATAAACTAAAAAGAGCAAGTGTGGCAAGTGCTACTGGAAAGCTGCTGTGTCTCATGGCATCCCAGTTACATACAGTTAGTAATGCCTGGAATATTTAAATTGGAACAGCTCTGCAGGTGTAGCTCAGAATCATCAGTCTCTTTATTGCTCCTAAAAAAACCATCAGGATTTGAGCCTGGCAACTCTAGTGTTATGAGCCAAACCGTATTTTCATTTGACAGACTGCTTTAAATTACATTGATTTGATGTGGTATTCAAAGTGAGGTAGTAATGAACTAGATGCTCCTAAGAGGAAGTGCTCATGGAGACCTTAGGACAAGGAAGTCTAGGTATGAGTTCAAATTAAAAATGAGAGAAAAAAAAACCTTCTTTTGGAATTACTAGGATGAAAAACAGGATCTTATTTTGGTGTGCCCCTTGGAAACATGCAATGGACACTACTCATTATCTAACTTTTCCTTCATATTATATCATGTTACTATTGCTTATTTAATTATCAATCATGTCATTACGTAACAGGCATGAAGTTTTTATTCTAAAACTTTGTTCCTAGGGTATTTGGTACTAGCATGGTTGAAGAGTATGAAGAAATAGCTGATTCTCAGTATCAGTCTGAACGACAAGAACTCTTTGACGAAGATGATGGTAAGCAAACAGTTTCTCCATTTTTAGCCATTCAGACATGTCTTGTGCTAGTCTGGCTTGTCATTTCCTGCATGTGATGAATGATTTGACTGCTAAATTTACTCTTAGCCTTGTTTGACAGTATTTCAGCATTTCTGGGTTTATCCAATGATCCTTTGAAGTTAGGACATATTGTTGAAAACTAGTTGGAGGATTATTTTAAAATGCTGGTTCACTTGGCAGGCCAGGCAGTAACATCTTCATGTGCTGACAGTAGTAAAGGATAACTAAAATCATCACAGCAGCTCACATGAAACAGCTTTGTTAGTGTCCATTGCCCACTCCCTGAGGTAGCCTGTATGATCAATGTGGCAAGCAATTGGGAGGGTACTTATTTTGGCTTGCAGACTGTGTTTAAATAGAAAGTATGAAGAAGCCCACCTTCAGCCCTCGTGAGGAGAGGGGAAAACACTATATAAAGCTCAATGAGCTGTTGGCTGCATTTGTGTCCTCGGTCCTGGGGAAACTGAAGCTTGAACTCTGGGTTCCTCATTGCTTGGAGCTGGATACTTCATTATGTAATCTGTGACCTCGAACTTTATTTCTGTAGTTTTTTTGGCACACTGTCAAACCAACATAGTTGAATGACGTGTTAAATCTTGAGGTTTATCTTCTTTTGCCCATGACAAAATTAGTTCCAATAGTCATAAGTGTTCTTCTTTATGCATAGATTATCTATTGGATTACAATACAGGGGAAGAAAAATCTTCCAAGAATCTCATTGGTTCTGCCACAAGTGAGTATGATTAATTAGAAAAGTTATTGCTGTGCTGAAACAAACTTAGGTAACTGAAAGTGGAATGACATTGTGTCCTGCAGCAGCTACAACATTGATGTTTTTCTGCTGAAGCAATTTATTGTGATTCCTGTTTAATTGTGTAGGAATAAATAGTAACAATTCCAAGTTGGGGTTATTCTTACATTTATTATTACTAGATAATAATTATTAATCACTTAGTATTATTTATTGTAAAAATGCAGCTTTCCAGTTGTAAGATTCTCTATTTTTTGGAAGCTTTACTTTTTGTACTGAAAGATCCTGGGCATTTAAAATGAAACAAAGGTTACACTAGGCTGTAAGTAACCACTGCTGAAGTGCTGTAGAATCTTAATTAATTCAGAACTTTAAAAGCTGTGATTAATTAAGGTGCCTTATTTATAGGAGCCAATATAAAGATTTACTCTGTATAACTTGAAGGGATAGAGAACACTGTTTCTGAGAGGACTTTTATGTAAACATTGTAGCTTCTGTGTTCTTAAGAGCTGTATTTTTTTTTGAGAGAGTTCTTGTCTCTCTTTGTGAGTTCTTAATGGTTCTTGACTGTCTCTTGACCCTTTTCCTTTGGAAAACCTCCAGGTGTGAGGTTTGTTTGGCTAAGAATACCTGAATGTTCAGTTTTAGTGGTATTCTTAACTGCTGGATTATTTAGGATAGTATCAGCTTCTGAAGAGCTCTTACACATAGCACTCTTCCTTCTGCCCAGTTAGTGAAGATACGTTACTGTGGTGTAGATTGGCACTCGGTGAATGCTGTCTGGGCTCAGGCTTTCATTTCATCCCATAGTGGATCAGAGCTGTAGAGTTCTTTAGTACTAGCACATGGCTCAGTGGTGGAAATCTCTGGGCCCTTTGAATGTCCTCTTTGAGAAGTTTGTTTTCTCTTTTAGATGCTATCCTAAGTATGGTCAATATTGCTGCTAATATGCTTGGAGCCAAAACTGAAGAGTCACCTGAAGCTGAAGGTATTTTTTTCAGATAGAAACCATTCTGGAATGGTTTTTATGTCTTTGTTATTGTGTTTAATTTTTTATGAGGAGTTGGCTGTTTAAATTACTGTTTGCACCTTTTGACCTACCTGATTAGTGCCATAGAATTCTTATTCTACTGACTGTGAGAAGTGGAACAAACATGCTGAATTTACTGAGAAGGGAACCAATACAAACATTCCATATATATATTTGCTCAGCTGTGTTCAGGGACCTTCGCTCTCTGCATTACTCAGCTTCAGTTGTAAAGTCTAAGTTGTTGCTTCTTTCTGGAAATTTTGAATGAGATGTGCAGTTAATAATCTCCAATAATAAACCCCAGATCCCACCAAACACAGAGCTTGAGGTTTTATGTTCACTTTTCCCTCCTTCCTGCAGCAGGGAACACGAGTGTATCTGAAAATGTCACTGCCACCCCTGCAACTTCAACAGCTGCACCAAGACTGCCTGAACCAACTCCTGTTCCTTCACCAGAGTAAGTGATCCGTGTCGGGGGGGGTTTTTGCACTGTGTTCCTAGCAGAGTGTTTCTTGGGTGAAACTTAATATTCTTACAGATTTTGCTTGCTATCTGCTACAAGGGAGACTAATTAGGAGAGTAAGTTGTGTTGCTGAAACTTCAGTTAAACTGAACTTTTGTCAATACCATGTAGAAGCTTGTATTTCTTTTCATTAGGCTTTCCTTGATGAAATATGTGTGCAAAGGTATGGAATTAGGTTGAGAAGGAGGAGTTAGGTATTCTGTGGAGGATTTTTTAGTTGGTTACCATTGTTCAGACTCGTTTTGGCTGCTCAGAGCTGAGACTCTAACCTTAAACATTAAGACGTGATTTGTGCCACACTTCATGGTTTTTATGGTTTTCGTAGCACTCTGGTTGTTGAGAGACTGAGGAAGGTCAGTGGGAAGGTTGTGATTCTTGATTTTTGCATTTGAAGATTGCAGCTGACGAGTGAAATGCTGTGTAAGGATGTAATGATGTTGGAACAGGTGACTTTTTTCAGGGGTAAGAGAAAGGAGTATCTGATTGAGAAGGCTCACTGTGTCAGAAGCAGGGGTTGAAATAACTTGTTTGCAAATTGGGACTGAAAAACGGTAGCAGAAAATCCAACTTGCAGAATTTCTGACTGTATCCAGACTGGTATTTGGTCACTGGAATAAGCTTTGCTAATTTTCTGAAAGATGCTACTTTTGTAGTGTTCCAGAACAGAGATGTAAAACTATTGAAGTAACCTGCTGTCTTTTCTCTCTTTCATTGCAGACTTGTTACTACAGATATTCCACAGATAGATAAAGAGCAATTAAGTGTGGATTTGACAACAACAAGTCCTATAGTTCAGCTAGTACAAGAGTACGAAGAAGATACAAGCCGCTCAACAGTGACCTTGTTGCCCAGCGATGATCAGGAAGAAGAAGCATCGGCGTGGTTTGAACTTGAGACAGAGAAGTACTGCTCTGACATGGCAACAGTATGTTGTATTTCTACCTTTTCAGAGTATCTGTTTCAATGGTGCTCAGTTGCAATAGCCATGCATCGACAGCAGAGTAAAACTGAAGGTCAACAGGGACAAGGTTTGCGTGCTGATGCTCAGCAGCCACCGACGGTTCTGACCGAATCTATACACACGTCCATAGGTGAGTCTCTGCCTGAGCAATTAGACAGCAAAGCTGAGACACCATCTGCACCTACTCTTGCAGTCGACTTCAGCAGCGTGATCCGTGAGGAAGTCAGTAATGAGACAATGGATTCAATTGAACTGGAGCCAAGCCATCCTCAAACTGTCTCCCAATCCATCCTCTTAGAAATTACTTCTGCAGTGAAGCCATTGCCAACAACAGACACGGCGTTGGAGCCTGCAAAAGAAGAAGCAGGCCAGGTAGCACCAAGCATCACTTCTCAGGTGAATGTAGCAGAGACCAGCACAGAAACACAAAAGACTGAGAGTTCCACTGCAGAAGAAAACTCTATAGCTTCTGAGACCACTGTGGCCACTGAGGTAAAGGAGGTGAGCACGAGAGAGACTATTGCTACCCTGGTGACTTTAAAGCCTACAGAGACTGTTCTGCTACCTGAACATACAGTGGGCACATCAGGCAGTGATGCTGGGGAGGTAAAGGAGAGCTCTCCAGAAGTGCAGAAACCTGTGTTGCCTCCTGTTGAGTCTTCTGTGTCTGTCGAAACAAAGGAGGATGATCAGGCAACTGAAGAAGCTCTAATGGCAATCCCGGTCTCTGGGGGGCCACCAAGAACAGCCACAGACTTCTATGCCGAGCTGCAGAACTCCACTGAGCTGGGTTATGCCAACGGGAACCTTGTTCATGGCTCTAATCAAAAGGAGTCGGTCTTCATGCGCCTCAACAACCGCATAAAGGCCTTGGAAGTGAACATGTCTCTGAGCAGCCGTTATCTAGAAGAGCTTAGTCAGAGGTAAGGCTGAGGAAGGCTGGGAAGAGTTTGCTGTATGTGAAGTTGATTTGAGCTGACTATAGAACAGAACAGACACAGATGGGAAGCAGATTGTAACGTAAATCACAGCATAAAGCTTGATGGGAAGTGAGAGAAGTACCAAATCCTAGTGGGGACCCAGATGTCTAGGAGTGACAGGGGTTCCCTTTTTGATGCTGTCACATCTGTTTTGTTTTGAGGAGCATTTCTGTGTGTTTTTTAAATGGATGAAGCTTTGGCAGGATGGAAATGCTAATCCTGCCCAGAATCCTTTCAACAAAAGGGTGCATCCCCCTGTTGCTCTTGCACTGAATGACAGAGTTAAATGCTTTCTTTACTGAATTGTTTGTTTTCACTTAAACTTCTTGTTGAAGAAAGGAGCGTGGAGAGGAAAGCCAGACTTTCTGTGTTTGTGTATTAGTGTTTATCTGTGGTGCTCCTCAGCCACTGGAGAGCTGGGAAATGTACATATTTCAGAAAGGGCTCTTTGTTATGTTTACTGTTGTGTTGTCTGTGTCAGTTTAGTGACTGCCAAGCTTTAAGGTGTTGAAATGGATTTGACTTGAACCTTGGGGGGGGAAAAAAAACCCAAACCCACAAAGGAACCTAGAGAGGCTCAACCCTGTTTTGTGTCTGAAATGTTATGTTTAACTGGAACATAAACTTTTGGGTAAAGAGAAGCTTTCTTCTGGTAGTTTCTGATAGTTTCTTAAGTGTGGTGCTGAGGAGTTTATGAACTAGTATTTCAGACCTTTACATACTCTTTTTTTTCTTTAAGGTACCGAAAGCAAATGGAGGAAATGCAGAAGGCTTTCAATAAAACAATAATCAAACTTCAGAACACCTCAAGAATAGCAGAAGAGCAGGTACGGTTTGTTGGAGCACTGCAGTGTTTTCTTGCTTAGGAAAGTTTACCTTTAAGAAAGAGGAGTTGCAAGAAGGTGCAGAAATTCTTTCAATGGAATATTTTTATTAGCCTTCTCTAAGAAACTTCATTATATGCATCCCAGTTTTTTTTTCTCTGTAATAAAGTTTTTAGGTACATTCCCAGTTGTTTTGGGATAAATTGTTTACAACTCTGTTTCCTGTTCTTTTATTTGAAGAAAAGAGTCAGTTGTCAGCTGGTAACAGCTAAAACTCAACTCTTTCTTTGACCAAGACATTTGTCCAGGTCACTTCCAGCCCTTGTTTCTTGGTTGTAGCTGCACTCAAACCCACCTTTTTCTTTTTTCCTTTTAAACTTGGTTTGGTTTTCATCTCTAAAGTATTGATAGACAGTTGCCCTGATACTGCTGAAGAGACTTAACCTCTGGAGAAGGAGGGAGTACAGCAACGGCTTATGCCAAATTTGCATTTGGAAGTGTAGTGCACGTAACAAAAGCTTTAGTTCATTCTTTAAAGATGTGATTTAAGGAGGTGCGAGCTGAAGGAGAGAGTTTCCCTTCTCTGCCATTATAGCTTTTCTGAGCAGCTGTGAAATGCAGCGCTACTGGCAGTGCTGAATAATCACTACAAGGACTGTACATGTGGTGTAGCAGCCTTAATCCCAAACTGGAAATTTCTCTGGTTTACCCATCCATCAAAAAATAAAGAAAAAGCCATCTTCCCTGAGACTATCTGTAAGCTCTTTTTTGAGTAGTATCAAATGCCAGTTGGTGTGTGGTGCTCTTCTTGGTTAACCTCCCAGATATTCTGCTCACCTTCCTTAGTTTCTCATAGGATAAAGGATCCTGTTAAGGCTCTTTGCAGGAGGTGGCAGCTGCAAAGGACATGTTCCTGGCTGGCTTGGGCTCCTGTCATTAAGTGGCCACCTGATCCCAGAGCAGAAGCTATGTGTCAGCCCTTAGACTTCAGCTCTGCTTGGTCATCTGCATGTGTGTTTTGTAATGTGACAGTACTTGACTTCCTGGGAGTCATGGCATTGAACTGGCTCCTTAATGTGCCTTTAATGAAGGTAGCAGAAGTCACTGTAGTGAAATGCACTTGACATAATGTTATTAGATGTTATTTGATAAGTAAATATATTGATGTTTTAATGACTAATGCTGCTCAGGCAGTTTCAAATGTTACATGGAAGTTGTTTTGAGAACAATAAACAGGTTATGTGGCTCCAAACTGCTTGGCTGTGTCAGGTGGAACACTAACTCTTTACCTGTGAGTATCTGATAGTGGGAACCTAAATAGCCTGGCTGTGACTCTCTTTGCTGCAGGATCAGCGGCAAACAGAAGCCATCCAGCTGTTACAAGCCCAGCTCACCAATATGACCCAGCTCGTTTCTAATCTGTCGACAACCGTGGCACAATTAAAGCAGGAGGTAACTAATTCACCAGTATGGCACAAGAACCCAGACATGCATAAACCATCTCCATTTGAAGAGGCTTGCAGTCTTACAAGGAAACTTTTCCTTTGAGTAGTTGTTTGTAGTGTTGCTTTCATCCTGCTTTAACAGCTGGCCAAGAGAGGGGAAGAAAGTTTAAGTAGCTTGAGCTGTTTCAGGCACAAGAAGATTGGTAATAGTTTCTCCTACAGCTCTGCCAGCCTCATGATTGTAGCCTGAGCTAAGGATAAAGATCAGACTTCATTAGAGTAACATAATGCCTCAGCCTTCCTTCCTGTAGTGCACTGGAATTGATGCTGTCCTGGGAAATGATTCTTAATGAAATGAGAAGGTTAACTTCTGACTCTGAAATGGCAGTGATGGCATTTGCTGTGCACACGGGATGTTTGATACGTGTCAAAGGCAATGGTAAAGTTCATGCTTCAAGGGCTTTTCTGGCACTTGCTGTGTTATGACCAGTTGCATGGCATTGTTAAACAGCTTGAGTAAAGCTGGATACTTTGAAGTGTCCAGCACTTAAATATTAACAGACTAGCCATGGGAGGTTTAGTGTTCAAGAACATACTTGGCCTCTGCTAGAAATGGGCTGTAGTAAGAGACAAATGTGTGGGTTGTTGCACTCTTAGCTACTGAGTGGCAGGCTGGCATGGTTGAGACACCCTTCTCCTTTCCCTCTGGCCATTGTGGCCTTTTGAGATCAGGGGAATCTTGGCAATGGGATCAGCAACATGCTCTCTCAAACGTTTTTGTTCTCCAGCCCTGGATTTCAAGCAGAGCGCCAGAAACATGACCCTTTTTTTCTGTGCATGTTGCCAAAGACATCTCCTGAGCTCTTTTCTAACACTTAGTGAGACTCCTCCTTTGATGGCTGTCAGGCTAAGCTCCTGTTCACAAGTGCTGTGTGTTTAACCAGCTTTTGACAGTGGTGTTAGAGTATGTTAGATGAGTATTGTGGAATTTGCTTTCAGGCCACTTGAGTCTATTAGTCTGAGTCATTTGCTCGTTACAAAATGGGAAGTAGAGTTCCTTGTCTCTCCTTAAGCTTTTGTATAACCTCTGAGATCTCTTAGTGTGTTTTAAGATAGATTTGTATAGGAAAACAGTTGTGCAACTCATTTTTTTAAACATTCCCAGCAAAATACCCTTGGATTTCGGTGTCCATGGAATTCTAGGAAGCTTCACTTGTCAGTCTTCAGAAACTAACATGCTAAAAAAAAATCATTCTACTAGCTTGAGAAATGGAAGAGTATTGAGAAAGATGAAACCCATTTAATCAAGTGAATATAACGGTGTTTATTTTGTGAAGTACTGCAACATCAGCTGTTAAAAAGCACCACATGCAGCTGACATGGATGTAATACTACCTCAGTTTTAAAAAGAGAAGTTATTTTCTTAGTACACCTTCTTATGGAAAATAGATGACTTTCAGAGAGGTCTGAATGCTCTTTGCAAGGGGCATTTGCTGCTTTAAGTTGTGGTAGTACTGTAGTAAGTGAAATCTTGTCCTGTATGACCAGCTATTGGTTTTCAGTCCTTGAATGCTGTGTGGAAATAGACTGCATCAGGCCTCTGACAAATACTAAGTTTTGAACTAGTGTTTAGTGAGATTAAAGGAAAGTCAATTGTGTTCTTTAAAGGGTTTTAATGTTTAAAACATGAAGAAAAATAGTACCATTAAACTGTTCTTTAACGAGTGTGTCGTTCTGCCAGGTTTCTGATCGACAGACCTACCTTGTGATTTCTCTGGTTCTGTGTCTCATTCTGGGCTTGGTGCTTTGTGTGCAGCGGTGCAGAAGCAATTCTCAGTTCTGTGAAGATTACCTCTCAAAAATTCCCAAGAGTAATCACTACCCTAGCCCCAAAAGGTAATGGATTTCTATTTGAAACTTAATTTTTCCTGCAGCTTTGACTGGTATTTCCTAAATGTGCTGGGACTGGCACACCTGCCTTTGTTGTCAGTCGTCTTTCTGCAGACTCAAAACTGATAGTGAAGCCATTGGTGCTCTGTAGTAACACTCTCCTAGAGTTTTGGGGCTTCACGTGCTTCCCTCACTTGTTGCAAATACAATACTTGGTGCCAGGCTTCCTGGGGCATCTCAGTGGATGATTCTCTTCTGCTGCCAAAGATATTTCTTAATGAGAAATGTGTATGACACAAACCTGAGGAAAAAATGTGTTTCAAAAAGCTTTGTGGTTTTTATTTCCTAGGTGTTTTTCCTCCTATGATGATATGAATTTGAAAAGAAGAACTTCTCTTCCACTGGTCAGATCCCAGTCTTTTCAGCTAGCTGGTAAAGAAGGTATTCACATACAATCCATCTAGTGTCACTCTTAGTGCTGTACAATGTGTGTTGCTGCAAGCTTAGGAGAGCGGAATTGCAGGTTTTGGCCAAAATACACTGGATTACAGTAGTTTATGTAGATATTCTGTAGGACAAGGTGAATCATGAATAGGTTACCACACAGAACTGTGTTCAAGTATGCCAAAATATCAAATGTAGGCTTTGCAATCATTTATAGCCTACAGAAGTTTCCTTGGGGTTGGTAGGAATCCGTGCAAGCACTCAGGTCTACAAAGCTATGGAGCTACAGCACTCAGGTCCACAAAGCTGTGGAGCCTACAGAAAATGGTGTTTTCTTTTTAATGCTGGGTGTGGGAACTCTGAATGCCCCACTTGTCAGACATCCTGATAGTCTGTCTTTTAAAACCTGGCAGATATTTAGGATCCAAATCTATCAACAGTAGTAGGAAGGTGTAGACTGTTTGAGGAGGGATTTGGTCTCTTCAGTCTTCACATTATGGTTGGAACAACTGGATTTTCATTTCTTGGACCATCACCATCATGCAAAACCAGAAAATGCTGCAGATGACAGTAGCTACCAAGTATGCAGCTGACAGTGCTTTTCTGAGTGCAGCAAACTTGCTTTTGAACAAAACTACACGAGGACTGATGAGATGAAGGGGGAACATGTTGCAGTAGAGTCTAGCCAAGGTGTAGACTGATTTTGGTTTTGTGAAACCCTGCTTTTCCCAAATTCTTTCCCACTTCAGCTTAGAATAATGCTTTACAAAGCAGTGATGGAGGACTGCTGGACTGGTCTGATACCAGCCTGAACATGTGTGTCCTTGGCAGGTACACATGCCTCTGGTGGCTGTCCTGTCGTGGGCAGGCTGCATGCTAAACAGCTTGGTTTAAAAACAGTTAGTTTTGGTAGAAGCTGACTTTTGCTGACACTTGTTCCCTGCCCTGGCAGCACAGGGGAGTTCTCTGTGTGGTGCCAGTTTTCAGTGTCCACACGTTTGTAGCCCCGGGTGTGGGAAGCGGAATGGTGTGTCACGCTGTTACTCATTTAACCCTGTTGCTCTAGAGCTGGCAGTGTCAGGACTGCTAAACGTGTGTTGCCTGTCTTGCAGCGGATCCAGAGGACCTGTACATTGTGGAGCCCCTGAAGTTTTCCCCAGAGAAGAAGGTAGGGTGGCTGTGGGGAGAGTGGGCTGAGCGGGCTCCCGCAGCAGGCGGCCGCTGCTTTGGCTGCTCTCCCCAGCACCAGTTCCTGGGTTTTTACCCTCTGCTTGCCTTCCAGAACTGCTGTTTCTTTGCAACACTAACTGTTTCTTTCCTTGTGCTTTCAGAAAAGGCGTTGTAAATACAAAAGTGACAAAATAGACACCCTGAAGCCAACAACAGAGCCTCTGCATCCAATAGCCAATGGGGAAATTAAAGGAAGGAAGCCGTTTACAAACCAGAGGGACTTCTCTAATATTGGGGAAGTTTATCACTCGTCATACAAGGGTCCTCCATCTGAAGGAAGCTCCGAAACATCCTCCCAATCTGAGGAGTCCTATTTTTGTGGCATTTCAGCGTGTACGAGTCTGTGCAATGGACAGACCCAAAAGACAAAAACTGAGAAGAGGGTTATCAAGCGAAGACGGTCGAAAGTTTCAGACCAAGGGAAGTTCCTCAAATCTCTAATACAGACTAAGTCAGGGTCAATGCCAAGCCTACATGACATAATCAAAGGAAACAAAGACATAACGGTGGGAACGCTCGGTGTCACGACAGTTTCTGGACACATCTAAAAGTAGCTGAACAGGAGTGTGTGTGTTTTGAGAACAGTCTGTGGTATTCTGTGGGAGGATAGTGGGAGACCAAGACCTCAACTCATTGGAAAGCATCCAGAAGTTTGGTTTCTGTCTTTTTAAATAGATGGGATTGTGTCAATCTTGGCTGTAAGCTGCAGCTTTACAAGGCTGGTAATTTCCTATGAGAACAGCTTTGGGGGGGGGAGGGAGGGCAGGGTTCATTTTATAAAGGTTGTTTTTTTTGTTTTTCCACAGTTCCTGGGGCAGAGATTTTTTGAAACCCAGTTTGTTGGGTGGAATAGGGATAAAAGCCTAATCCTCTTCCTTTAGCTTTGTTCCTATTTCTTGCACCTTCCCATATTTATGTGCCTTTTGTCTATTTATAATGCCACTGGAAGAGGGGAGATACAATTGTTTGTCATTTGATTTCTTTTGTAATTTCTCTAGCTTTTTCTGAAGATGCAACACTACAGTGCTGTAAAGGGACACGTGCTGGCCTTCAGCTGGACTCGGTGATGTGGGCTGGATACTGTAAAAAATACTAATAGATGGACTTGCCTGACTAGGTTCTGGTTTTGCAAACTCAAGTTGAGGAAAACGCCTCACTGGGGATGGTTATTGTGTTTAGTTTCTACCATCAGCTGCGTTTTGGAGATGGGAAGCCAATGTGCTAAAGGAACGGCTGCTCTTTAGGATTCCCTGTGTACGAAGGGCTCTTAGGCTGACAAATCAAACTAAATTGCCTGCTGTAGTTCTCTGAAGGAAGCGAATGGGGGATGCTCACTGTTTGTGTGCTGGGAGTTCAGGAAACAGCCCAGCTGAACCAGCTCTGGATGTGTTGAGTTTGCAAAGCCTGGAAGAAGTCTGATTGGTCAGGCTGGTTCCAAGTTGGTATTTCCATAACGTTTGCTTTTGTATTGGCTAACAAATGTGCAGTGTTTGTGTGGTTGGTATTTTCATATCCAAGTGTTGTTTTTTTTTTTATTTTATTTTGACTGTGATTGTATATTTGGATACTCTAGGATGTGTGATTTGCTAAGATGCTGAGTGTGTACCTGAGTGAGTGGAGCAAAAGGTTATTCCTTTTGATAGGTGTTACAGGTTCCCATTGTAAAAGAAATAAGTTAACTTATTGAGCACTTTTAGTGGTACCCTTTTTAACAGATGTAATGCCTTTCCCTGGGTATTGTATGTAATGTGACTTATTTAAAGCCTTTCATTTTTTTTTTTTTGCTGCTTTCTTGTTAGTTTATGAATACTTTAAGGTGATGTACTTTTGGAGTTGATCTGCACAATTAGCCAGTCAGAGCACATGAACCAGACGTGTTGAACATGGATTCGGAAAGGTTCCAAACCTGGATGAGGAGAATACATACCACCTGAGTGCAGCAGACAATGTTGTGGAACAGAGTATGTAACTACAGAGCTGTAGTGCCATTAGAAACTGTGAATTTCCAAATAAATCTGAACACTTTGTCTTTAATTTACTGGTATTTTTCCTTTCAAAATGCAACTTATGGCTTCAGTTCTCTGAAGAGGACTAGGCTTTACGTTTCAGCCCAGGATAAGGACTTGGAGTCCTTTGGGCCAGAATAAGGAGCTCAAAAACTTGTCAGCCTAGATGTGCTTCTCTATTTAAAAAAAAGGGAAAGGAAGGGGTGAGGAAAGCTGAAGGCTGAGTGGTGCTTAATCTGAAAGTTGAGGAATTGTGGCCACATAAACGCTGCTGGAAAGGTTTTGAGCTGGTGTCAGCTCATGTTTTGACCTAGGGCATCCTTCGAAATGGTGGCTTTCTGGGAGAGTGACTGCATGAAATATCCTCCTGGTACTCAGGGCTAAGATTTGTGAAGGATATAAAAAGCCATGAAAAGAAAATTGTAATCATCATTTCAAACCAGACTTTTCAAACTAGCTTGAAGTTTTCCCCTTACTCTAATCACTTCCTCCTAACTCATTTCCAACCAGCATAAGCAGCACTGCCTGCAGCTAAATGCCAGTTCTGTGGTTGCCCAGCATCTGCCTGTCCTCAATGAGACCTTGCCAGCACTAACTTCTCCCTTAAGTGTCTCAAGACTCTCAGGTTCACATAGCACGAAGATTTTAAAAGCAATTGAATGTGGGGCTTGCTGGGGGGAGTGGGGTGGTTTTGGGGTGTATGGGGTTTTCCTGTGTGTGTTTATTTACTGGACTTACTCTTGATAAATCACTTGTAGGAAGCGTGCTTTCCTCTGCTGCCCTGGCAGTCACAGACCTGTTCTTCTCTTCAGTAAGAATCTGCTGAAGCTGAACATGATTGAGTTCTTAAAGCAGCCTCATCTTCACTGCCTGGCTATAAACCAAAGACTGCCAGACCTAGAATGTGCTGAGAGGTGTAGAGTGAGGCCAAGCAAGTAGTGATGCAATGTGCAGGCAGAAAAATGTGTGTCTGACTGGGGGGGTTATTTTCTGTATCACCCAGTGTTTACAGGTCAGCCAGAGTGTGTGTGAGCATATAGCTCTGGTGCAAGGACAGTTGCCTTTCCTGGAAGCAGCAGTTCCATGGATGGCCAGAAACTTTCCTCCTCATCCTCTTCTGTTTTGATGTAATGGACAACTTCTTTCTGTGCCGTGTACCTTTGCTTCCCAGCCTGGATTACCCAACAGCACTGGTGAGAGATCCTTGAAGATCACTTGGAAATGACAGTTGAGGAGTGAGCAGCACTCCTCAATGCTTCCTTAAGCAACAGAGGCTGTTGTATTTGTTTAAAAGCATTTAAGGAATCATCCCTGTTCTTTCTTGGGATGGTGATACTTTACCTGGGACTGAAATCCATTTTTGCTGACACCCTTCTGCTGATGGGATCTGGTTTATACCCTTAGGTCTTGCTAAGTCCGAGTAGGTTGTGCATGTTCAAATTTCCAAGTTAACCATTTCAGATGTAAAACTAAATGCTCACTAAAGCAGTCCTTTAATACCCTGCTCTGTTTTACTGATTGAACATGACTTAGATGTAAGGAGTTGCTGTATTCTGTGGAAAAAAACACCAGCAGTAAACTTGGGGTTTAAGGAAGACATAGGAAACGTGCCATGGGAACACAGCACAGCCTAAATGGACAGAGCAGAGCTCTGGGGAGAGCATGGGTGTTGGCCACATGTTTTCCAGTTCACACTGGAAATGTGGCAGATGCCATAACTGGTAGGTAACACAGGGCCTGAAACTCTTCTCACTCAAGCTCCCACGTGTCAAAACTGTTTTGAGAACATCTTGCTGCATTCCTACTTCTGAAAGTGTGCCCCCAAATCAATAAATGATGTCATGGGTGCTGGGTAGGTTCATCTTCCTGAAAACTACTTGCTGTTCCTAGGATTTGCTGCCTCTGGGCTCTGAGTCAACGGGTGCTTGTGTGAGTGCAGCTGGTGTGATGCAGAGCGAAGGCTTTGCACCCAATGCAGACTTCTCCAATGTTTCAACTGTCCAGCTCACAGAAACTCTGGTGGCATGCTGAAAAACAGCCTGTTTGGTTTTTGTGCTGGCTCAGCAGAGATGGCTCTTAGCAGCAATAAAGCACATGAATCACAGAGTCATCTAACAGACATTGTTGTCTGAGGCAAGGAGGGATTTACCATTCTCCTTTACAAGCATTGCAGCTGAGACAGACAGCTGAGGGCAGCATGTGAGGGGACCTACAGAGCCCAGAGGGCTGCTGCAGGCTCGAGGGTGTTTGTTCTGGCAGTGGAGTGCAGACTGAACCACAGCTTCCTCCTGCTGCAGCCTTCCTGCCTTCAATTATTTGTAACCACTTTTTTTGTTTAAAGAAGGAAAGAAAAAAAGCTCTTAATGTGAAGTTGGTATTGCTTAATGTTACCCTTTCATGTGGGCTCCTGAGTCATATTTTACTTCCAGTTTTATTAATGTCACACCGACTCCAGCTTTCAAACTTGATCCTTTGGTGAAATCAAACCTCTTAAATTGGTCGTAATCTTTATATGGAGACAATAGTTTCTAATGAGGACAGCTTATAAATCTTGACAAATGCCCATGGTGCTGTGGATACTTAAAGGGAAGGACTAGTCCACCTTGTGATATCACATAATAAGGTTGGATGGCTGTTGGTTTAAGTGCCTAGAAGCCAGCAGGTGTATGGAGTAGTGTTGGGCAGGTCTTGAGCCCAAGGTCAGAAAAATCCTTAAGCCAGATAAAGATTTCCAGGGGAGGATGGGTAGCCACAGACATATACCTTGTGTAAGTCAATTGTTAACCATATTTGCCAAAAGCAGGTATTTAGGTTATGGACATGAAGCATCAGAGTGGAAAAGCAATGTTTTTTTGGAACATGCAAACTCAGCTGGCTGTGTGGTATTGTTAAGTAGAGAACTTGAAATATGAGGAGTCTGTGTGTGGCTTCTGCTTTTGTCAAGTTAGTGTGAGATGAAACAAGATGGAACAGCTTAGCGTGCTTCGTTAGGTACAAACATGTTCCACTTCATTTGGAACAATTAAAGTGCAGAGGCCTGACCACAGAGTTGTGGGTAGCCCCTCAAGTAGTGTGTGTGCCTCATCTCCTGGAAACCCTGAGTGTCAGGCAGCATCAGGGGCTGCTGAGGGCGTTTCTGGGGTTTGTAACAGGCAAGAGGAGGATTAGTGATAAAATGCGTTACCTTAGGAAAGGGAGTAAAACTCCTCAGTCTGACTGACATGTCCTTCCTCTAAATTAAGAATAGTAGTTTTTAAAGAGGCTACCCAGAAGCTTTCTGCTGCCGTAGTGCTGTCTCTCATATTGGACACACAGCCTGGGAGCTGCAAAGCCTTGTCCCTGCCACTTAGTCACGATTAGAGGTGTGGATTTTGGTATGGAATGGAGGTGAAGTTGACTCGGCACTTTGTGGACCTAGCAATGGAAAACAAATGTTTGCATCGACAAGCTGGGGCTTGTTTTTTTTCCCTTGTTAACCATGATGGCTAGAGCAGCCATCCATCCAGCTGCTGAGCTCTCTGTGAGCTCACAGCAAACAATCCTTATCTGTGGCAGGGGTTTTTCTTTCCAGAAAAATAACCTGAAGCAACTAATGAGCATCTTCTATCAGTTAGAGTTTGACAAGGTTACTGCTGAAATGTCAGTGTTGTCTATGTTGCCTGTGAAACCACCTGTAGCTCAAAGTTAAATCCCAGGAACGTCAGCTGAAGGTGTCCTGGGGTTTTGGGAGGTCGGCTGATGTGTCAGGGTGTGTGGGCAATGAGTGCTGGTGTTGGGCTCTGTGTATGCCACACTGATGCCAGAGGGCCTGAATTTGCTCAGTGATGCAGAGCTGGGGTGAGGATCTGAAGGGTAGATGTTAGAAGAAGGGTGGTGGTTGTGGGGGTTAATTAGTTAAGGGTATTTTTATGCTCTGAGAATAGCTGCTCACCAAAAAGTCCAATATTGACAAGGTCCTGTTAGCCAGCAGAGCCAGCTGGCCTCTCTCAGGCCAAGGATGCCTTTGTGTGGGCAGATTCTGCTGAAGAGCTCATCAATGCAGTTCTCACCGGCACTGGGAGGATGGGAAATGAAGACCTGCACATTGGCTGTGGTCTTCCTTGCAGCCACAGCACCCTGTTCTGTTTTCTCCCATGACTAAGCTCTTGTATGACGTGAAACGACCGTCTTCTTTCTCAGATGCTCAAGCCATAGTTCCCATTACCTCACAACCACTGTGCCACGCTTCCTTGCTCCTAGTGCAGACACAAAAGAAAGAAAATCTTACTCTGCTGCTTTCAAGTCTTCCTCTTCTTTTTTTTTTTTTTCTCAGCTGTTTGGATTCTCTTGTGCCTCAGGCCAGAGCAATTCTGCTGAACCCAAGGCTTCTGCCTGCCGTCATGGCAAAGGAGAGAACAAAGCCTGTTGCTCGCTGGAAGGAGCCTCTGTTAAGCACTGCAATGCCAGGCTATAGCTGTTAGAAGTGGAGCCCACGGGTTACATGTGGGTCATTCTTCAAGTCCTGGTTTCTTTGCTGTATTTCAAGCTGATGCAGGCTTTTAGCTGCTGGATGATTTTCTTTGCTGACAACACAAACTCCAGCGTAACAGTGTGTATGGTTAATAAGAAATCCTCCATCTCCTCTGGGAGTGAGGTTGGGGATGGGGAAGGAATTCTGAGCAAACCCCCTTGTTCTATCTTTGTGACTGTGGCTTTGTCTTCTGTTGTTTTTGGCAAAGGGAAATGATTCTCTAAAGGTCCCTTCCAACCCCTACCATTCTATGATTCTCTGCTATAGGGTATGGAAAATGTCCCCTGCTGCTCAAATGACATAATAAGGCCACTGAAAACAGTGTGCATCTTGCAGACTGGATGAAGGGGGTGAGGGATAGAGAGGCTGAGAGACAGATCTCACACCCTTTTAATCTTCATATCCTCCTTTCCTGCCCAGCTGTCCTTACCCTGTATTTTAAGAGAGTTCAACCTTTTGAATTCTGGCTCTAGGCCACGTAGCAGAAGAGATTCTTGGGACTTGAGTGTAGCGAGTCCTCCCATTAATGTTTCAAAAGCCCTGCTAATGTGTGTTGCTCGAGCAGCAGGGAGCAGAGCACAGAGCCTGTGTGTCATGGTGTGCCACACAACCTCACTTGCTGCTGTGTTCCAGTGTCTGTCATCTTGGTGATGTCTGAAAGTGGTGTCACTGGGGGATGCGTGACAGCAGGGCCAGCACGGCGGGGCGTGCTGGGGAGGGACAGGGCTCTGAAAGCAGCCTCTGCACCAAAAATGGTCTTGTGATGGTACAATAGCCCAAAATCTTTCGCTTGCCACAGCACATGGAATTAGCAGGCTCTTGATCTGAGCATCCAACACAGAAGATGCAGCAGGCATGGCTGAAAGTGCTTTCATTGTCTCTACCCTCTCATCCACCCATGAAAAACATCTTTGTGCAAATAGGAAGCAGTGAGTGAGTGAGACTCTGTGACATTGAAGGGAGATTGTGGCTGTGCCTGCAATCCCATCAAGATCAGCTATCTGCATTAAACAGTGTTGGAGAAGACTTGAGAGTGGATCCTCCCTGGGCCAAGCTGTGTGCTTGAGGGCTTGTGACACGCTTGCCTCCCACTTGGAGAAAGTCCCAGGCTTCAGTCCTTGCTTCTCAAGACATCATTGTGTTTTACAGCAGTTCAATGGGCCACAGAGGGCATTAAAGAAACAGGACCTCCCTGCCACCCCTGTCCATGTTGCTGAGAGCCGTGGGAGGAGCTGAAACATGGGAGACGAGGAGCTGAGCCCAGCTGTTGGTGAGATCCTCTGCTGCTGATGGGATGGTAGGAGTGGCTGAGGACCTGTCCTGGGGCTGGCTGGGGAGCACTTTCTGAGATGGAGGAGGAGGACTGAGTGAGGGTAGGCATGACCTGACTTGAGCTGCTAGAGCTGAATTGACAATGCTTTTGTGTCTTCTCTGTCAGAAACCTTGAAGTACAAGGCAGAGCCAGGCAGGTCGCTGAAAGCTCTGGTGCTGCAGATCGCTGCTACAGCAAAGGGCTGTGGTGAACACCTTCAAAAAGCAGTGGGGTGTCTGGTGGTGCAGGCAAGAGGCTTTGAGGACACGGCTGACTTCTTGGTGTGGTTGGAGGCAAAGCTGAGCCCTTGCTTTGGAGAAACAAGCGTGTGTCTGTTGTGAAAGCACTCTGTTCTCAGACCCCAGGTTTGATGTGGAAGATCAAAGCCTGAGTGTTGGATTCCTTCCTTCAGTCTCAGAGGAGACAAAGCTCCAGTTTGTTCTTGGATTAAGCCTTTCCTTTTCCTGAAGACTACCCCATACCAATGCAAGTCTGTAAGATGAAAAAGCAAACTGCTGTTCACGATCACCTGGGTGCACCTGTAAACCTGTGGGGGAATCTCATTGCCACCGCTTCAAATTCACAGTCAGTGAATGGAAACTGGGAGCTGGGGAATGGAAATCTCCCTGTCTCACCTCATTATGATTTTATAATGAGCTCTTGTAAGCGCTGGCCCTCGCAGCATGGTCTAAACTCTGCATCTTTTCTTGGAAAGAAAGAGAAATTCTACCACGATGAGCAGCACAGTGTCTGCTCCAGGCCTTAATCACAAGTCACTCAGCCAGGTTAGGTCATGCTGCAGTGCTCAGTGTTGACCTGAAGAGGTGATTAAAAACACCTTTCCCTCTCTAAGTTTTCCTTTTCCATGTTAAAAGTGGACTGTGGGATTGGAGATAGTGGTTGCAAAGGTAAGAAGGGCAGCAGAAGCTGCCAGAAGAGCCCTGCCTGTGTCCCCAGGCACTCTGTGTTTCCCACATGGCAGCACCTCACAGTGATTTGATCAGTGGGTGAAGGCAGCTCACTGAGCTGGCTCTGCTTGGGCTGTTAACGCTGGGGCAGCTCTGCTGAGGCTGCAGCACTGACACTGCCTTCCTCTTCTTGGCCAAGTTGGTTTTATCAGTGGGATTCAGATAGATAAAAGGTGTAGGGTGCACAACAGATGCCAATCACTTGTCCTGTGTGAAACGAAGTGATTCCCACAGCTCCACTTGAGCTGAACATCTTCCTCCCTCTGCTGAGAGGAGTCCTCAGCTCTGCCTCTCCCCTTGCACAGGCTGCTGAGGGTTTTGGCATTCCTCTTGCTCTGCTTGTGGCCCAGCAGTGGAACAGCAGCTGCCTCTGCCTGAGCCGGTGGTTGGCTGGTGGCTGTGTGTGGGGCTGATTGCTCACCCCTTCGTGGCAGCAGAGCCCTGAGGTGCCCCACGGGCACGTTGCTGCTGGGCACACTCCTTCCTGAGCCCGCTGGTGCCTGTGCTGCCAGGCTGGCCCCGCTCTGCGTGCTGCTGCCTCAGGGGAGGGGGGAGGAGCAGGCAAGTGCCCCCAACCTGCAGCCGAGGGCGGAAGCTCTTTGGGGTTTTGCTGCTGGTGTCTGAGGCTTTCATAGAGCTGCAGCATCTGAGCTGGGTGTTTGCTGCTGAAGTGATGCAGGCATATAAAGGCAGAGCTGGATCTTCTCCCAGGGCTCAGCCCGGGACAGCCCCGAGGGCTTTTGGCTGCCATATGGAAGATCACTCCAAGCGTGTCCAGCCTGTCCCACTCCCAGCTATGCAGCAGAACCTGAACTACGTGTACCCCCAGATCTTTTGGGTGGATGGCTGTGCTGATACCAGCACGTCCTGCCCCTCGGCACCCCCTGTCGCTCCTTTCCCACCGCCAGTTCCTGACCGGAGGACAAAGCCAAGGAACAAGAGGGAAAGGAAGAGGAGCGTTGGCTTCCTGGTGATCTCCTTGCTGATCCTGGTGGCTCTCACTGGAGTGGGACTGAGCATGTTTCAGATTTTCCACCTGGAGAAAGAACTGGCTGAACTCAGAGAGGTGAGATCTGCCTGGCTGGCCATGGAGGCTCTGGGGAACTGGGAGAGGGAACCCCAAAACTTCAAATGGAGTCTGAGATGCTCAGGTGGCATGAAACTGCCCAAGGGGCAGGCTGGTGACATTTCAGTGTCTGCCATGCCAGTGTAAGTGGGGTTGTTTGTTACTGTGGGAGGGGGGTGGCTGCCCCATTGGTGACTGATATATCTGGTTATCTTTGTGTTTGAGTGCTGCAAGGTCTCTCTCTCTCTCTGTGTGTATATTTCTTAGCACTTTGCAACTCTCTATGAGCACCCACAGTTACCACTGTCATAGTCCTTGGCTGCTTTAGGTGATGCCTTTATGTTCTCACTCTGCTAAGACAACTTGTTACTCTTCTCTTTGACAGTCTGCCAGCACTGAACACATCCCTCCAGCCTTGGAGAAGCTCATAGGTGAGTTGATGCACATAGAGGAGAAACTCTCCTGTGTCACCACATGGGAATGCATCTGTTGAACTCTTCCCCTCTCCTCAGCAAGGGGCAAAGACAAGGTTGAAGCTCTAAGCTCTGCTTTCACTAGTTCGGCTGGAAAACAAACTTTGTCTCTGGGGTGTGGGGACGGGGTCCTGCACCCTGGCTGCTGGAGTGCAGGTGTCAGCCACAGGTTCCCAGCCCAGTTTGCCTTTTATGTGGCACCTTTCATAGGGCTTTTATCAGGGATGCTTTGCTGTAAAAGTGAGTTTCTGGCTGTCCTAACATACAGCAACGATGTGAAGGGAAATGGAACCGAGACAAGCACTACACATGTTAATACTTTCTCTACCCAGTCTTCACAGACTCCGTGAGGATGCAGAGAGTTTTGTTTCCTTTGGGTGTGGGGGATTCACTCCCCCTTCTGAGAGGACAACTTAGTTTTTTCCTGAGTTCTTTTGGTACAGTCTCGCTGTAGCCAAAGCTAGATGAGAAGATCCTGATTGTATGTGTTGAGGGGGTTTGGTGGTAGTGGTTTTTTTTCTCTTAAGAAAAACAACCCAGAATTTCAATTTCACTGACGTTTCTAAGTGAAATTTAGAAAAAAAAATGGGCAGGTTCTTGTGGAAAGTTTCAATCTAAATAGAACAACTTAAAAGTCCTATTTTGAGCTTCCAAACTATTATTATTCTACATTCCACGTTAATGTTAACAGTGGGACTGTTGCTTTTTAAAGATGGGCAACTTGGAAAGAAATGTTCACCTCCCTTGACAATTTTTGATAGATCTGAAAATATGATTCTTTTTTTTTCCTGGAGGGCTTTGGGTAGTAGGAAAAGTGAATTTCTTCTCAAGTTTGTCCTGATACCGAATGCAAGCAAACCTGGAAACAGCAAAACTGTCTGGAAGGAGCAGCCCTGGTTCCCAACAACAGATTCTGTAACCTATTGCTTTGGGGAAGGGGAAGTGTCACTGTAACTGGATTCTCAGTGCTCTGATCACAGGCTACTCTAGCAGTAGCTGAGCACAAGTGATAAATAGTAGCCCTGATTTATCTTGAGGGGGATGGATCAATAAATCAAACCAGGGAAACAGTAAAAAGGAGAAATGAGGAGAGGAAAACTGAATTGGCTTGAGAAAAGAAAGGCCTTTTAAATATTGAGAGCATGGTGCTTGGAAGTCCCTGATGAGAGGAAGGGAAGGATGGAGTGGGATGGGGTCCAAACACTGAGTCACTGTAACTGGCCCATCTCTCAATGGGGAATTGAGCCCTCCAGGGAAGGCAACATTTTCCCCAGCTGTGCTCTGCCTCTCTGAGGACAATGCCTGCCTGGCCAGGGGGGTGGTTTGCAGGATGTCTGTCTCATTTCTTCTCTGATGTAATTGTAAGGAGAGTTGGTACTCAGGAGATGGAAGCCCACTGCTGTGGCCACATCTGCCCTTGGCAGTACTAGACTGGAGTGGGGCAATGGAAAAAGCTCATCTATGACAGGACATGAGCTGTCACCCTGGCACAGGCCAGAGATGCTGGGTGAAGAGGCAGCATTGTCCCTCTCCTACACCCCAAGTGAGAGACCTCTGCTTGAGCTCACCAACTGAGACACTTTAAGATGAAAGCTCTCTTTGCTCTTTCACCTTGATTTTGATCCCATCTGGATCCTTTGCTGCAACTCTTCCTTTTTAACTCCTGCTCTTGCCTCGCAGTGTTTGCCCAAGCACTGCTCTGCCTTGCTGCACTAAGACATAGTGCTGATGTGCCCTGTGCTGCTCTGAATCGACCTCATTTCAGCTTCATGGTTGGCTCCCCTCTGGGCTGGCTTCTCCAGGGAGAAAATGGCTAACTCTTTCACAATTGTTGTACAGGGCAGAAGGAGCATCTCAACGAAAAGGAAGCGAGGAAGGCAGCACACTTAACAGGTAGGTGCTGAGGGGCCAGCAGATGTGGGAGCAGGGGAAACCTTGGGCAGATGTGGCTGGGATGGGAGCGTGCTGTGACACGAGGAGCCTGCTTCACACAGACTTTCCTATTTTTCTTTGTTCACCTTTGTGCTCCAAAAGTGGGAAGACAGCCAAATCTTTCCCTCATTTTGGCTTTTCAGCAAGGGCTTTGTTGGTTTTCGTTTGGTTTGGGCTGTGCCTCTGGGGTGTGCAGGGCAGAGCTGCCCAGCGTCGGGCGAGGGGAAGGTGAGAGCTCCCAGCAGCGTGAGAGTGGGCAGACTTTCCGTGCTGCTTCTGAGGATTTGAAGAACAGTTGACTTGGTGTGATACGGGGTGTGACTTGGGGTGGGTTGGGAGGGAGTGGAAAACCCATAACTGCTTGCACTTACCACAGATTTCCTCTTGCTTCTGCTTCCAGGGAACCCAGCCCAGCGGGACCTTCCTCTGGAGTGGGAGTCAGTCTCTGGCCATGCCTTCACCAGCGGTGTTCAGTACCAGGAGCAGGGCCTCGTCATCAACGAGACAGGCCTGTACTTTGTCTACTCCAACATTCTCTTCCGAGGCAGCGTCTGCAGCAGCCAAGTGTTGACCCACGTCGTCTACAAGAAAAACCCGACGTCGCCGGGCAGCCACGTGCTGATGGAGGACAAGGGCATCAACTACTGCGTGGGTCAGAAAATGTGGGCTCGGAAAAGCTACCTGGGAGCTTTGTTCAACCTCAGGAAGATGGACAGTTTGCATGTCAACGTCTCCAAAATAGCTCTCGTTAATTTTGAGGAATCCAAGACGTTCTTTGGCTTATTTAAGCTCTGAATGAGGCTGTTGGAGTGGGGCTGGCAGCCCCCCACCCCCCTGTCCCACCACATAGGGGTGAGTACGTCTGAGTGGCAGTGACCAAGCCAATGTTTTTGCACCACAGAGCCCACCAAGAAACCAATGTTTTGATTTTCAGCATGAGAGGGCTTAAGCAACTGGTAAAGGCTTGGGAGCAAACCTGTGGGAAGCACTGGAGCACTGTATCACCCTGAAGAGGATCACACGTTAACTGTCTGTGAAGGAAACCCCATCAAACTCGCAATGCAGTGTGCTGAAGACCCCGTTGAAACTCACTACTTGCTACCTGAGAAGATGCTGGTGCCAGCTGCCCCACGTGGCACCGTGCCCCTGGTGAGCTTGGGAGACAGCTGGCAGGCATTGAGGAGGACCCTCAAGCCAGGACTGCGGGTGCCTGGGCTGTGCACACTGCAGGCAGTGCTGTGGGAAGGAGTAGTGTGGAGGTCTCAGCTGCCCATGCTGGGCCGTGGCAGGCCATCCTGCCTAGGGCACTTGGCACTCTGGCTGCTGTACAACAGGCACCTGCCTGTTAGCTGGCTTCTCACACGTGCTGTGTTCATATTGCATTAAGTTATTGATTGTTCGTACCCTAGGACATGTGCCCTGACCCCTTTATTTAACTCATCCTGCCTACCTTGCAAGCAATGTGCCAGAAGCAGCGGTGTCAGGAGGGGATACCAAACCCTGGAGAGACACGGTGACTCTGCTGTGGTGATGGGGGCTGGTGAGGAGACCACGTGCTCTGCTGACAGGACATCAGCAATGCAGTGGTGGAGGGCAGTGAGGCCGGAGGGGACTGAAACATCTCCAGCCCCTTTCCTGCCCTTTTGACACATCAAGGTCCCCCGTGGTGACATGGTCCTGCCACCCCTTGCATGGTGTTGGCCACTGTCAATGGCATGGTTTTGCCTGACCCCTTTGTTCAGGGGATATTTTCTCCTGAGCAAAATACAGATGGTAAATAAAGGAATATTTTTCTAGTAAGTGCCACTGTCCTCTCCTCATTTAGGGCAGCAGGCTTCTGCAATGGCCAAAGCCCTTGAAGGCCTCTCGTCAGGGGCCAGCACCCTGCTCCTCCAGCAGCATGGCAGAAGTCTTGAGAACCTGACCCTACTTTGCTGCCTTGTTGATGTGACACAGGGTCCCAGCCATGGAGCTTCGGTGCTCCAGCATTGAAACATCGTGATTCGGGGACTAGGAAGGTGTGATGTGGGTAGAACAGACCAGGCATCCCAAGCCTAGTTTGATCATCAGGAAGGGAACTGATCTCCAAACACAGTCTTGAGCTTGAGGGGAGCCAGACACTTGTTGCTGAGTGGAAGCACTGTCCTCAAAGGCACCACAACCTCCCTGGGTGCCCTCAGGCCCCAGCAGCGCTTCACATGTGCCAGTGTGAATGGCAAGGAAAGGAAGTGGCACCACGGTGTTAAGAAAACCCCCTGTTTGCTCACTGTCTTAGTCCTCTGAGATCTTCCGTTGCACTCGTTAACCCTGAGGCTGTCTGCCACGTTCCCACTGGGCAACACACCAATGCTGTGGTGCATTGTCATCTTTTCCTGTGGTCCAGCTTTCTGTTGGTCACATTGAGCAGTGGCTCTCGGGCAGCTTGCAGCATTTATTTCCTTTTCCATGGTGCTGCTCAGTGGTGTGTGGCCTGTGGTTTGCTGGTGCTTGATTCGGGGAAGCTTTTTTTCTTTGAAACCTAGAAGTGGACACTGCATCTCTCTGCTCACACAACTGCTGCTGCACTCTAAGCATTGTGTTTCTCAGGATGGAAAAATGCCTCAGAAGGTCCAAGTTCGGGGATCACTTTTTCTTGACTGATGTTCTTTCACTGTCTTCATACTCTCTGACTATCAGAGAGGGGAAACCACATAGCACAGGGAACCAGACTCTGCCAGGAAAGGCTGGAAGTTGCTCCAGCTTCTGCCTGTTGTTAGTGCTGTGCTGTTTGTGTAGTGACCACCCATCCAAAGAGGGAGAGGGCATCTGTCTGTACATATGGCTACAACCTTGCTGCTCTTTCTGTAGCAAAACTACTGAGCCCAGTGCACGCTTCTCTTCTTGGCTGGTGAACAGCCTGGAGAGAGAGATGGGGCATTGTGTGCCCAGAAGAAACTCATGCTGAAGTTCCACTCTGGTAGAGCTGTACTGGTGCAAGGCTGGAAAGCTCCCAAAGGTTTCTGTAAGTCAGCAGCCAGTAAAACCATGTAGCCTTTGCGTGGGGTCGGCTCTGGGGCAGGATGTGGCTATCGTTGCTCATCAGGAGGAGGCCAGGGGCTGTTAGTCTCTTTATCGGAAATGCTAAAGGCAATGCAGACCTGCATGTTCCAAAGAGAGGGGCACAGTGGGGTGGGCAGTCACGCTACACATGCTGCTGGGATTTCCTGAGGAGGACAGAGCTGGCTTCTCCTGGGAGGATGAAGCTGGATGCTGCTAGGCTTGCTCCTGAGGCAGAGCAGGGTTGGGACTGTGTCAATAGCAGAGCTGACAGTAAGACACATGTTTCTGCTTTGTGATCCCATCCTCAAACATCACTCTCAGCTGCCTGGAGGAAATGTACCACTTAGCTTGTGTGCTTTGGCCAAACACTCAAAATAAGGTCAGGATTGTACCATTTCAGACAGTAGAGAGTCAATTCATAGACCGCTTGTGCTGCAATGGCATTGCTAAAGTCTTCTGTTTATCTGCCTAATGAGCTGTTCATTTAGGGAAAAGCTTGTTGTTACCATTAAATGCTCAATATTTAATGCTGATAGTATTAATGGCTCTTATGAAATGCTTTGTTCCCTCTCCAGCAAGGGAAGAGTGTCCTTACTAGACAGGAATATCCACTCCAAGTCCCTCAGCAGGGCTGCCCATTGTGATGTTTGGTTTTCTTCTATCTAGAGGAAAATGAGTGATTCTTCCCTGCAGGTTATGTTTCTGGATTGCAGTGGTCTGAGCTGATCTCTCTCTTTGGTAGAGCAACCTGGGCCACGTGAGGAGGTACCCCAGGGTTTGGGCACCATCTAATAAGGCTCTAGAGAGTCTGCCAAGAAGTGACAGATAATGTCCTGACAAGACATTTCTGTTCTGCTTCCACTGCCTAGGGGTTCGGGACTGTTCTTCCTTAAGCACAGGTAGATGTGCTTTCCTATGTGATCCAACCTGAGGGAGTTGACTGATACTGAGCCAGTGGGTATGTTGCAGGCACACAAACAGCTCCCGTGGCCAACTGAACCCGTTTCAGGAGCTGCCCGTGCATTTGGGTATGCAGCTGACCAAATCAGGGCACTGAACAACATGGAAACAACTGTGCTGCCACGAGTGAGCTGCTTGATAGAGAGACAAGCTCTTTTGTGGCTGATGTGTATCAGATGCTGCATGCTATCTACCTACCCTGGCAGAGGAAAGTGGAGGGCAGCATGCTGATGTCTTAAAAATATGGGACAAAAACTTATGTCCACTAACCAACGTGGCAGAAGGGACATTGCTGTTTCTACAGCAAACACCCAGCAGAAGCAAGGAGTTGCCCAGGAAGCTCTGAGAGACAGCACAAGCAGAGAGTAAGGCAGGATGAGCAGTGAGCAGGGCTGGTGTGTGATGGGTGCTGTTTCACATGGATATGTGGTCGTGGGAGGTGGTGTGGTGGCAAACAGCCCTGCCAGCGCAGGGCTGATTCGGTGTCCTGATTCCTTACCAGTCCATGGTCACCTGTTACAGGGAGGAAGGTGATTGGGGCAGCAGCCCCAGGTCTGAAGGGCACGTGTAATGTAAAAGTAGAAGGAGCAGTTGCTGATTTCCAGTATGTGCAAGCGGTATCAGGGGTGTCAGAGACCAGAAACGGAACCTCACCGTGGACTGCTTCTCGGCAGGCTTGCTCGGATGCTCATCTTTGGCTCAGAAACCTCACAGCTTAGTTGTGGTAGCGAGCTGGAACTGTCACTGCTGAGACATGATGTGACTGTAGCCCTGTCAGTGAGAAGGGAGAGCATGAGTAAGAATCTCTATGTCTAAGACCGCTGGAATCCTGTGACTTTAGACAGCAAACTTGTAGCTGATCTCACAAGTTTCATTGTTGCTTCGGTTGGGTTTTTTTTGGCTTTGGTTTGCTATTTATTTAGGTTTTTTTTTTTTCTTTTTGACTTGCTAATTTACCTGGAGACAGTCTTGGGCTTTCTAAGTTCCTATTGCAATGTCTTGAGGGGGTTACTCCTTCCAGCCCATGGAGCTGCAAAAATCTCTGCCAAATTGTTACCAGGCTGGGAAGAATCATTGTCTAGGGCTTAGAGAGGGGAGAAAAAGAGAAGGGAGATAAATACTGCTATTATTTTTCTAGAACTCTGACATGTGGTCATATTACATCATGGTTACAATGCTGTAATTTTAGGCATGACTAAGTGACTGAGGTTTAACACAAAAGAGAGGATGAGGTGAGTAAAGAGAGAGGAGGAGTTTTGATGCAAGGTGAGGCAAGTTGCATGTGAATTTCTAGTTGATTTAAATTAAGAAACAAAGAAGGGAAGGTTGATAACTTGTTGCTGATTCATCTCTCAGGATAACAGGAGGAGTCAAATGTTCCGTTCCCTGCAATAGCAGAAGCTCTGACCCAGGAGATGTGAGACTGGAAGCCGTGGTGCAGGAAGCTGCTGAGTGTCTCTAATGGGATCTTCTGCTAGACGGAGGTGTAAGGAGGTGCTGAGTTCCTGGGCACCTGCCTGTGGTGTGACCAGCAATATTGCTTTAGGATCCTTCCAGTAGGCACTGGTCTGGTTGATTAGCCCTGCCAGGACATCAGCAGTCATGCAAACAGGCACATAGGCTTTCTGTTGTGAAGACTTGTGTTTATATCTTTTAAAACAAGCTGGGTTTTTTTTTTCTGGGTAACAGAGAGGCAAAAATCTCTGGGTAGAATGACAAACCCCAGTGTCCATGGCAACACAGCACCAGATTCTGCTGTTTGGGACTGTTGGGGCTGAATGCAGAACATGCCCAAAGCCATACAACTACTGAAGCCTTTGAAAAAACAAAAAAAATTCCTAAAATTGGCCCTTGGTAGCTGTGCTTTCGTTTCTCTGTGTTGCAGCTCGTTGCCTGTAACGCCTGCCTAGCACCTGACTTTCTAGGACACTGTGAAGAAATGCTTGCTAATTTCTCCTCAGTGCTTGCGTTGGGGTTATTATGACCGGCATGGAAAGTGGGCAAGGAAATGGTGTCAGTGGTGAGCTTCTCCTCTCTTCCAGCCAGCAAGCAGTACACCCAGCCCTCTGGAGAGAGAATGAGGTGATACAAACAAGGGACACAGCACTAGGAACCTCGTTTAGACAGCAAGTGTTGCTTCTTTGTACAGGCCCCTTAGGAAGTTTGACCTTGTGTCCAAGTTACTCTCCTTTTGTTCTCTTGTGACTCTTTTCTAGTGTTTCCTATGTTCTCCAAGTCTGGTACTGCTGCTGAACACTTTGCTTTTGCCCTTAGGCTGTGAAAACCCCTTGCAGAATCACTGAACTGCCTGTTAGCAGTTGTGCTTCATACAATTGGTTTGGAAATTCAGTCTTAAACCACTTTTACTCCTCTCATTCTTTCCTTTTTTTTTTCACAGGGGAAATTAAAAGTAAAAAAAAAAAACCCCAAACTGCTCTTCCCACCACACCAACACCCCCCCACCCCCCCCCCCCCCCCCGCCCCCCATAGCCTTGTTTGTTAAAATCGCTATTTCCTGTGGTCTTGAAGATCACGCTGAACATAGAAATGTGAACCTGAAATACCTTTGTGCTCTCTTGCTGAGCATAAATGGGAGCAGGTGGGCAGTAAAGCCCCACGCTGACTTCCAGCCTTGCATCAGGGCAGCATCTCTGTCGGGAATCCCTCCTTCCTGACACCATGGTGTAAGCCTGCAGTCTCCAAAGGCCCTGTCAGTGTCTCTGCCAGAGATGCTGACAGAAACGCTTTTCTTCCCCTCTTATTGTCCCTATGTGCTGAACAAGGCCAGTGGCTTTCCCCTCTGGGACAAGCGGGGCTGGGCCATGTGGGAAGTACTCAGATTGTCACCTGGAATATGCTGTAGAACTAATACATTGTAGGTACTCCACACACCTCTAAAGGCTTGAAATATAAATAGCACTTGCTACTTGTACTGGGATGACCCTGGTTGGCTCCTTGATGGCCACCTGCCCCTCTCACACTCTCTTTTCAACAGCACAAGGGGAGAAAACAAGACAGAAAGGCTCATAGTTGAGATAAACACAGGCAGCTCACTTGCTCGCTGCCAAACAGACTTGATTTGGGGAAATAAATTCGTTGCCAATTTAAAGAGATTTGGTTCTTGAGAAACAAAGAACATCACCTTCCACTTACACACACCTACCACCCCCTCCCCATTTTCTCCCTGGGCGCAACACCTTCATTCACAACTCCTCTATCTGCGTGTTTCTCGCACTTTTTGCCCCCACTCCTCCCTGACAGGCAGTGTTTTCCCTTTTTTAAACATATTGTCACCCATTTTTAAGCACGTTTTCCCCTTTTTTAAACATATCCCCCCTTTTTTTAAGCATGTTTTCCCTCAGGCTGCCCCTGGTTCCCTGAGGGGCTCAGGGCAGTTGGCTCCTGAGGGGGCTGGAACTGGGGGGGAACTGGCTGCCTGGGACCCACCCCACAGACCCCCACTGCTGGGGCTCTGCTGCCAGACACACAGCATGGGCTGGTATTTGATGGGTTTGGGAAGCAGCAGCAGCACAGCTCTGGAAAGGTGTTCATGTGCAGCCATGTAAGCTGCCTGAACTCTGGGGGCCTTCTCTGTGGCTGTGCCTTTGGCAGAGCGATGCCCGCTGTCAAGGACCGGTGGCATCCAAAGGGATCTGAAAATGGTGGCTAAGGGGAAGAGACAGTTGTGCAGGTACGGGGAGAGAATCGTGAGGGGATGGCTGTGGCTGGGAGGTTAGAAAAGACTGTCTGCAGTCTGTATGGGAAGAGAAAAAAACTATTAATAACTACTGTGTATGTCCATAGACAGACTATTTTTCTCCTGAAGCGGCATGAAACCAAACACAGTACAAACTGCAGCCAGCCTCAGAGCGGGTAAAACTGTCAGCAATTCAGGCTGGACACTTGGAGTGTTTCGATTCTGTATTTGGAAGGAAATGGAATACAATCACATCATAACCGTGGCATAATACTTTTGTTTCCAGTGTTGGCTAGTTCGCTAATATCCAGCTTAATTAAAATCAGAAGGCTTGTAGGACCTGCATGGAGAACTTACCAAGTTCTGTGGTTCTGACTGGAACTACTCGAGCTGCTGGTGTTAGGCTGAACCAAATCGGTGTGTGCCAGGAGTCTGATGTTTGTTAAAAGTTAAATTGCCAGTGGGAACATAGAGTTAGTGGCTGGAAAGAAAAACCTGAATAGAAACTGAGAAACGGCTCTTTTGCGTAAGAGAGAACTCGGAGCAAGGAGGGAGAACAAAACAGCAGTAAAAAAAGGTTTCCCTACAGTGCTCCCCAGGGCTGCTTGGTCCTTGTAGGCAGAGCTTTGCCTCCAGACATCAAGACACCTCTCCTGCCCCAGCAAGGTTTCTGTCACCTCAAATGTCACCTTGTCCTTCTGCCACAAGCTGACACCCAGCTCCCTCTGGGACTGCTTTCCCTGCCCTCCCCGCAGAGTGTAGGGTTTTTTTCCTCAGGCAGGCTCAGTATCCCACCTGAGGTCATCTTAAAAGCAGGTAAGAAATGCTGAACCCACGAATCAGCTGAACCCTGCTGGCTGGCATCTTTTTCTCTTGCCATAGAGCTTTGCTTTGCTTGATGGGAGGTGGGGGTACCTGGAAGCAGTGGCAGCCACCACAGGGGCTGTGTTCGCAATATTTTGGGACCTGGCTGATAAATGGCTTGGGTGAGCAGCCAGCAGCCAGTGTTTGAGTGGGAGGTAGAACACATGGAGTGCCACAGCAAGTGCTGGAGAGTGGGAAATGCCCTGAGCTCTTTGCCTGGAGGATAAGGGTGGGCATGGGGGCTGACAACACAGATGGGAGGAGCTGTATCAGGGCCTCATGAACCCTGCTTGGATGAGCAGAGGGCATCTTTTTGCTTCACAAGGAAATTAAACTCAGAGACACGATCTCCTTTGTCTCAGAGCCTGGTACCTTGGGGACACTGGTCTGAACAGACTCTCGGTGTGCCGTTTGTGAGTGAGGAAATGGTTACAGGGGTATTTTCAGAAGAAGGGAAGCAGAGAAGAGGAAAGATGTGGCCACACTAACCATTGCAGTAAAGGAAGGAGCTGAAAAAAGGGGTAGAGTGAAAGGCTTAGGGGGAGGATCAAGATTTGGACAGACATTGGCAGGGATCTACATGCTGGATGGAGCCACAAGTTCTTCCAACCACATGCAGTTCTTTAGTGGCACAAAGAAAGCTAAACAATAGGTCCCACTCGTAGGTAGGGTGGCTCCAGCTCCCTGGCACATGCACAACCAACACTCGACCAAGCCAGTGTCCCTGTGTCTTGCCTGTGTTTCCTGGCTCTGCCATGCAGGGTGGCTGCCAGGAGATCTTGTGGTCTGTGGTGTTTGCACTCTGGCTTGCCAGGGCAGGGTGGCTTTGTGAGAGAGGGGTATAATACTTCCAAAACAGCCTGGAGACAGCAAGGCCCTCATGTGATTCATAACTATTTGCATTCTACAAATTACTCCTCTGCTGGGACAGGTGAATCACATCTGCTGGTGGTGAGAGCCTGGGGGGAAGATAAGGCCCTTCTTTCCACAAATGGTGGAGGAGTTTCCCCTTGTGCAGGTGCTCTGGCAGCATGGTCTGTGCCAAAGACCTTTTGGAAACTCCTTCCTCCCCCAGTGTTGAGCAAGGTGCCCACCCAATCCTGCAGCATCCCACTCCCTAGGACCACGTGAATTCTTGTGGTGGTGCAGAGGGTGTGCAGTGGTGCCATCCACAGCCTAGGCTGCCCCCATGCTGCTGCAGGCTGATGCATTGCCTTCTCTGAGGAGGTCCTGGCTCTCCTGTATGGCCATGGTGACTGCCCACACTGCCTCCTCTGCTGACTGGGAGGTGATGCTCAACTATTTCCATGGTGCCTGTTGGTGGTGGGGGGGCAGGAAGTGTTGATGATCTAAGCTGTGAGACCACCTTCCCTGAGACGGCTGGTTTTAGCCTTGGGTGGCTCACTGGGAGCCTGAGCAGGGATAGCCCCAGTGGCTGGCTGGCTGGTCCATCTTAATCCCAGTAGCGAGGCTTGTCCTGCTGCTAGAAGGTGAAGGTGGTGAATTGTGGCTACAGGATGAGGCCTTTGCATAAGTGTGTGTTCCCTGCAGAACTTGCTGACTCCCTTGTAGAGTCCTGAGCTCAGGAGGAGACCCCCAGGAAAAGATTCTGTCTCCATGTGGGCCAGGGACTCTGGGACTGGGACCTTCAGTGTGTTCTGGCACATGCCAGCACCATGGTCTAGTTGTTAGCCCTGCCTGGTGCAGGAGGCTGGACAGAGGCTCTCCACACAGCCCTTCTCACCTTCTTTAGGCTACGTGTTTCTGAGCCTGAGCTGATATTCTCAAGAGATGAAACTCTCCTCCAGTAGCCAGGGAAGAGGAGAGGATGTGCAGGAGGGGCTGAACAGCTCCTCTCTGTTCCAGACACCTTTGGGATAACTGGCTTGTTCTACCTGCTCAGGGCAGGTTGTCCCTTGGTGCACCTCACTGCCAGCTGGAAGGGAGTGTAACAGTAGTGGTTGAGATAAACAGCTTTGGGCTTATTAGGACAGGAGATACAAACAGAAAATGTTTCCTCTTTATTTTGTGTAAACACAGCTATAGGAAATCCAACTGCCTTGGGCAGAGGTTGCAGAGGTTACTGAGGACAAGGACAGGACAGCAAGTGGGGCTTTATTTGCTTCTGGCAGCATTCTTCATCCACTGCTACCCCCAAGAATTGTCACCATCTTAATTGCCTGCAGGGTTTCACGAGCCTTAAAGGGCTTTGGTGAGAGGGAGCAGGGGTGTCAGGCCTGTAGCCTGAGAGACAGCCTGCTTTGCTGTGCATCCTACACCTTCCAGCCATGGCTGGATGAACACTCCCAGGAAACACTCTGCAGGGGCAGGAGCTGGAGCTAGGACAGCTTCTGCACTGCTGTGATGAAATATACACAGAGGCCTTGAAGACTGGGGCAGGGAGGCTTAAAGAAGACAGTTTAAACGGCCACCCTGCTTTACACATGCAAATTTCCAGACTTGTTACTATGTGACCTCTGGATGCAGATAACAAGTATGTCAAAGTGAGTTTTGGCAAAACCATACCTGGATTGCTTTGAGAACATTAAGTGGGAAGCTGAGTTCAGAGAGATCCTAAAAGTATAGTCTTCAAGAGACTCAAAAAGTAAATTAAGATCCCAGTAAGCGTCTGTCTTGAGGCCAAAAAGGTTAGAGGTGGCTGTTACCAGTATTGTGTTATTGAGACTGCTCACCAGCCAGACACAATAATGTTAGTTCCAGCTGGAAAGAGCTTTAGACAAAAAAAAAAAAAGGCAGTTTTAAACTCCTTTGTGATAGGAGCTTTCCTAGTTCTTGTGAAGATTTGCCACACGTGGCTCTTGGGACCAATGTGGGCTGATGGTGATGTGAAGCGTATCAAATTGAAAGTGTTAGGTTGGCTCATCAGCAAAGTGCTCAGTATTGGTGTGAAAGCAAAGGGCCTGAGCACAGACAAGCAGCATCCTACGATAAATCTTCACTGGATATAGATTGCATCCTTCCCTTGCTCTTCCTCTGCCTTTGGTAACCTGTTTAACTGGGACATCCTTACCAAGAGAAGGATGGGTCACTGTTGTCTTCATTGCTAAGCATGGAACAAAATAATGTCCTGAAAAAGTCAAGTGTTTGTAACAAAACCAGCTTGGCAAAGGCTATATTATTTGAGTAAGCAGGACTTGCTGTGAGGAGTGGAAAGAAGTGGGAGGAGAAATCAACTTCGCTCAGTAATGAGACGTTGAGTCATTTCTGACCTGTCTTGGACACTTGTATCTAAGAGTCTGAAAGTTGTTCAGTGGTTTCTGACCTGTGTTAGGGAATCATCTAAGAATCTGAAAGAGCTGTGTGAGAAAATGTTAACTTTGAATCCTTGGACAAAAGGGAATTCCAGAGTCAACACGACACGTAAGAGAACACTGGAAAACTTAGTAGGGCCCAATCCCAGCCCAGTCAGCAGGACAGAGTTAAACCTCTCTCCACAGTTTGAATGGCTCATAGGTGTTATCTGGAACTGTTTGATTTTCCGCAGGCTTGGCTTGCAGGTGCCTTGAATTTCAACCCAGAGCTACAGTCCTTCAGGGTTCTGGACCCTTTCTAAAGGGACAGCAAAAGATAGATAAAAGCAGTTAAAATTCCTTAGAGGTCCCTCAGATTATTGATGTGATTTCCCCTGCAAAATTGAGGGAATGGGCAAGTAACAGCAGAATGGAAAACGGCAGCACCCTGGGAGGTGACCTGCACCCAAGTACCCAACTGCCACCGAATCACTTGTCACTGCAAACCCCAGCTGAAGTGATACAACCCTGCTGTACCACACAAACCCACTTTCTGGGATGGGGTGAACCTGAGGAGTCTCTAGGATTGTCCTGGGCAAGCAACTGCTCATGGCTTACCCACGGCAGGTAGAAGGAAATCCTTTGAGCTGGAGAGACCAAAGGCAGTGGTGAGTGACTTTCATTCCTCCTGCCTCTTAGCCAACTGCTGCATCACCTGTCTTGAAGTGAGGCTGCAATTTGAACCAAAATGTTTAAGGAATTGCTGAGAGGAAATTAAATGCTGTCTCATAACTACCATTCTTGGGGAAAAATGTAACCATCTTTTTTCCCTTGCTGGAGAAAAGTGTGAGATCCACTGGTGTAAAACAGCCTAATCTGGGTGAAAAACACAATGCCTGGTTTGCCCAGCGAGGGGGGGATTAACCTGAGGTATCCTCACACCTGAGTGGAGACCAGGTGATTGAAAGGTTAATTGCCTTAATTGGGCAAATTACTTAAGGCAGGGTAAAGGTGAGATGGGGCCGGTTGTACTGTGATGCCTGGGAGGTGAGGCTGTATGCTCTTTGCTCTTGTTTTAGAATCTGTGCCTTAATGTTCTTGTCTAGGGCATTACTCCTGGCTTGGGTTTGTTTTGTGTGTTTGACAATGGCCTGGTTTTGTGCTAATTAATCTCTGACTGCTGAGTGAGTCCTCTAAAAGGAGGAAATGAGATCCTTCATAATAATTACTGTATAATGTTGGAGTAGAGAGAGGCTGTGGAGGGTCTTCAGGCTGACCCAGCAGTGATTATAGTGCTGTATGGTTATTGCATCCTCTGTTTAGCTGCTCAGACCCACATCTCCGGTGGTTCTTTTGGACATCTGGTGCCACAGAGGCTGGGCAAACTCTGAAGGCAGCAAAATCCATTTGTTCTGGTTCCCTCCTGGGCCTCTGGTACCTGGATGGCAGAAGGGTTTTTGCACCTGCTCTCTTAAAATCTTAAGTCTTGTCTATACTGCAAAAGAGGTGAAAGCTGTACCTCTGTCACTTTGGCTAATTGCTGCTTTATATCACCCTACTTGCAGGCCTCCTTATGTTTCCCCTCAGCAATGGGTGTCTCTGAAGCCTTTGGGACTGCAGTCACAAAAATATTCTTCTGTGCTTACGAACCAGAAGGTGACCCCCTGAATCCTGTATGTTTGTCTTTTTCACACAGGAAAATGCAGTCAAAGGAGAGAGAGAGAGAGAGATTTGGCTAAACAGCAGTCACTCAGGGATCAAAAAGTGTTTACAAGAAAGGAAACCACCCATGAAATCAGCCTTGATGATTTTTACCTGACCAGATCTGTGCTCCCTTCCTGTGCCTCTAAGCACTGGCTCTCCCCTGAGGTGCTACCTGACGTGTAAGGGCTGAAGGCACTAAATAGGCACGAGTGAGGCTGCTCCTCAGCTTAAGCACCTCAACTGGAGTGTTTCTGGCTCTCCTGCTGTAGACACGTTGGTGCAAACTGGGTTGTGCTGGACTGGAGGAGCTGCAGGCACTGCAAGGAGCTGGCTGTGGATGCTTCCCTACAAGGTAAGAGGGGAGAGGGACTATGCAGCCATAAGGTGTGGAAGGATTCCTGCCCTGATGCTGGCTTGAGTGTTCTGCCTGGTGTGGGTTTGAGTCTAAGAGAAGAGTTAGGAGACATCCCATGGCAATTTGTTTCAAATTCTGGTAGGTGCTGTTTGATCAGAAGCAGTGTATTACAAATGCTTCCCCTCTGAAAGCTGATCTGGTGAGATAAGGTACTATCAGTAGGTGTATTTCCATTAGACTTAAAAGCCAATAACCCCTTTTCCACCACCACCACACTAGTTCCACATCCCGGTGGAGGGAGAGCAGCTCTGCCCACTCTATTCTGCTCGCTCTGAAGACCAATTTTGAGCCAGGGCTTAGAGCAAAGAGGCTGCTCTAACCCAGGACTTTTCAATATTCTGGCAGCCTGCACAGAAAAGGGACCAGCAACAGGCTTCAGAAGGAATGGGTGTACTGAGGCTCCAGAGCTAGTTGGCAGCAGCCCCTGCATAAAGGGGTCTTTTAGTTCACTCCACGCCTTGTGTTGTCCTGTTGTGCCTTGGCTGAGTGTGCTCAGCTTTCTGCACTGGGGTTGAAAAATAGCACACACACAGCTTCTTTGATGATTAACTGTATCAGGGAACCGAAATGCAAAACATTCACTATCACTTGTTTTCACTTTGTTGTACTCCCCACTGAGTCGTTGGAATGTCAAAGGCTGAGCATCTTCCTACCAGGGATCTCAAAGCTGTGCCCAGAGTGAGGCCATCCTGCAGTGGCACCTAGAGAAACTGCACTTGTCCAGGGTTGTTGAGTGAGGCTGGAAGGTGGGAATCCTCCCATTTGTGTAAGTCCTTGGGAAGGCCTTTGATAAAGTTTTGAGTGAGGAAGGTTCACGCTTCCCACCTTGCAGTGCTCTCTCCATCCTATAATGCCTCAAGTTCTTTTCCATGCTGAAGTGATTTATGCCAAATCTAAGATGTGGCAACGAGAAGCCTGTCTCAGATTTTTTTTTGTTTGTTTGTGTGGATGAAATGAGCTGCTTTTAATTCAGTGGAGAAATACTATTTCTCTTCTCAAAGTCCTTTTTGTCTTGCTCTAAACTCCCAGTGACAGCACTGCAACTGACCAGGCTTTTCTGAATCCTTTCCAAAATCACCCCCAAAGATACAAGATGCTTGCACTAGCTTTAACCCTTTTGTTAGGACAAAATTATTCCTACAATGCCTTTTTCTCTGAGGTTTTATACCATGTTTCTGATCTTAGTGTTTTTATTAGTGGAATGGTAATTGAATCCATGGGTCGTGGTTGTGGGGAGGGGTGTTCAGGGTGGACAATGCAATGGACTGTAGCCCTTCTTGGCTCTCACGTGGTAATAAAGCCCAAGGCATGACAATGGTTTTGTGCTGGGTGGGATGAAAGGTGCATTTGATACTTGGGTAGTGTAGAGAGCAACATGCTTACGAATTGCAGCTACTGATCTGTCCTAGGAAGGTGTTTTTGCTCTTGCCAAACTGTTAAGTCTCCAGCAGCCACAGAGGAGGGGCTGAGGAGGAGACCCTTGTCTGTAGATGTACAGAGGAGCAAGTGGGACACCCATGACTAGAGGACATGAACTGCTGATACAAGCTCTGGCTGCCCAGAGCTTGCTGTGTCCTTGCTACCCAAAACTCCCCAATTCATCCTCGGCTGAAGACTGCAAAGAGAGAGTCTGGCATCAGGTCCCTAGAGAAATTTATGGAGAGGAGGGGGCTTTGTGGGTCATAGGTAGAGAGAAAAGGCAATAAGTATGTATGGAGACAGAGCAGCTTGCAGGGCAGTATGGCACTGGAGCAGATCAAAAGGTTCTGGGCCATAGGCACTGTGTTTATCAGCCCTGGCACAGGGAGGAGGTGCGAGCAGTTCTGCATGCTGATGTGATTAATGTTATATGTACCCAAATAAGTAGGAAAAACACTGTGCTGCCAGTGATTCTGTCTGCACCCCTACTCTGCAATCACTTGCATCTGCATTGTTTTTACCCTGCCCACACGTTTCGGCTGCTCCTATAAGCACATGAAAAAAACCACCCTCCCACTTGCTGTGTGACTCACACTGTCACCCCTTCAGGAAACTAAGAGATAATCTCACTATGGCTGATAAAGGCAGCTCCTCTTTAGCTTCACAGGTGGTGGGACACCTCTCAAGTGCTGCTTGCAGCAGCTTCAGGGGCATCCCCACCTCCTCAAATTCAAATGTGGTCTGAAGATCAAAGACCTGAGCTCCTCAGCTGCAGCCTGGGACTGGGTCACCTCTGCACAGAGCAGGCGGGGACTCCTCCTGAGGGTGGCTTTTCTCTTTCCTGCTTTGTGCTAGGCTGCCCTTTGAGGCTGCCTGCTCTTCTACCCTGCTTTGTACTCCATCCTCTTTCTTTGTGACAGCTGTGTGTGGCACACTGTCACGCGTGGGATGGCATTACAGTGTTTCTGTGCAGAATAAGGCAAGGACGCCCTGGGGAAGTGCAGAGCACAGTCTGCAGGAGCAATAGGAAGGCTGTCTCTCTCCGTTTTAGGATTAGGTTTGCTTTAAATAAGAACTGCAGAAAACCAAGGCAGTCTGTGGGCACAGTCTAGTGTACACACTGTTGCCGGGGCAGCCCTGATGCGTTGTGACACTCTCTTGCTTTTTCCCCTGGAGAATTTCTGCCTTTTTTTTTTTTTTTTTGGTAAAACAGTGGGTGTTTGGTATTTCTCTTGCCCTTTCTTGATACCAAAGTGGTGACCCACAACTGGATGATTGTCAACTCCCTGAACCCTGACTGATGTGAACTCTGTCATTCCCCCCCCCGAACCCTGTGCAAGTGATTCTGAAATAAGTCTGAGTTTACTGTCTTCAGAATATGTTGGGAGCAGGAACAGGCTGTGCTTGTCTTAAAGTGGAGAGCTAGAAACACAAATAACACTTGAAACTGCCTATTTTGGATACTCCAAAGCATCTGTTAGGGTGATGTGCAAGTTATTTTTAAGCAAGATGTGTTTTCAGCATTCAATTTATTCAAAGACACCTAGCTCCATGAAAATTCAGTACTGCCTCTTCATCCCACTAGGGTACGAGTGCCAAAAGTCTTAGTGTTGATGTGGGGTGAAGTGGTGGATGAGGTTGAGTGTGTTCATGCCTGGGACTTGTCCTGCAGGGCACAGTTTTTTTCAGCTAGCGGTTTTCCCTGTGAGATGGGCATTAAGCTGTGTATTGGGGAACCTTTCAAGTGTGCTGGGCCATGGAAGGAAATACAAAGTCTTTAAAGCTGTCAGGATCTTGGCCCGTGCTCTGCTCCCCTGAGGAAGTCCCTGCAGGACATGAGTGCCCATGGGAGAGCAGAACCCAAGGGCCCTGTGATGGGTAAGTAAGTGATGACTGGTTGTGCCACCCTGAGGAGCTGTGCTTGCTGAAATCTCTCTTCACAGGGGTGCAACAATGAACTTCCTGTTGTCCCTTGGTGCTTTTTGTCTTGGGTTTGGAAGATTCCTGTTGGCAAGATGCTAATTTTACAGCTGACTCTGCCTTTTCTGCTGTAGCAAGATGCACCAATGGTGTTTTACCAGACTTGCATCAAACTGATGGTGTTCTTAACTGTTAGCATAAGGACTGACCTTTCAGAAATGGCCAGAGTGCTGCATTGATCTGGAAATATTTGACTTATGGCATGGGCTCCCTAAAAAGACTTTATCTAATTGTCAGCTCTTTGGGGCATGCTGATCCATCATATGTGTGGCAGTGACATGGGGACACCTTGGTTTTACTTTGACAATGCAAGTAAATCGTGTGCTGGTGCTGCTGCCTGGTGGCCCCAGTAGAGTTTGAGCACAGGCCACTAGATGTCTGTACAAATCCAGGTTTGACAAGCAGTGGTCCAAGATAAGAGGTTCAGTTTATCAGCTTGTAAACAGCAGAGATGGAGCACAGATTCACCAAACTGCAGTCTCATTCGGTGAGCACGGAAGGGTGCCTGCCAAGGAGGGGATCAGAGGTAGATCCTGCAGCACAGAGTGGTCTGGTGCATGAGCAGGAGGTGGCTTGTGCCCAAGTCCAGGTTAATGCTACCAACCCACAGCACTCTGGTGGTATTGTCCCAAAGAGGATCTTCACCTGGTGTGCAAAGAGCTGATCAGGATATATTTTTCTATTGCGTGTCTACACAGAGATGAGTGTGAGGTGGTAACTCCACAAAGCTAACACACTTCAGCTAGCACACAGCAGACACTTTATACAGCCCAGGTAGGTGTTATCAGCACTACTGACTGTTATAATTAGTTATCCTTGTTTCCATTGCTTCTACTATATCTTGACTTCATTTAAAGTCACAGTATCCTCTTTTCTTGCTCTACACGTTCTGTGGGAAAAGGTCTTTTGTAGGTTGGGGCCTTTCTCTGATGAGAGAGGGGGTTTTCTACTGTGCTAATTAGGATCTCTCTCCCATAGTCCAGGTAATCTTCTCTTTAGCTCTTTTCATCTGTTTAGTGCCCTTGTGCTTATCTTTCTGTTTCTTCATTTGGCTGATTTAAGGTGGTCCTGTTCCCTTCCCAAGGCTCTGTTTTGTTAATTACCTAGGAAGTTCAAGTAACACCTCTTGTTTTCTTTTTAGATGTCCCCAACAGTGGGACATGGTCCATCCTTGTGGTCAGAGATCCCAGGAACGAGCCCCCACAGTCTCAATATAATCCATCCCTTGCCAAGAAATCTAATTTTGTTTAATGGCAGAGGAGAGACTTTTTGTCTGCTGTGAATCCTTCCAGTTGCAGGCTTGGCACTGCCTCTGTGCCATGGTTCAGTCTGCTGTGTGAGAAGTTAGTATGGTTGTGCTTCCACTGGGGAGAAGCTTTCAGTTTCCCTGTGAGATGGGCAATAAAGCTGTGTATCAAGGACCTTTCAAGTATGCTGGGCCACAGGGGGAAGTACAAACTCTTGCTTTTGTCCCCACCACACCATCCTGGCCATCACATGTGTCTGAGCACAGTGACAGCTTCAAGAAAGGGTTCACAGACCTCTTTTGGGGGAGAGGTCAAGGTGATGAGAAGAAGCCTTACCTCCCTCTTCCTTCACTGCTGGCAGAGCAATGTGCATCTCTGCCCCAAATCCTGAGGTGTTGGTTGAACCTGTGTCTCACTCTAGAGAGCTACATTTTCCTGCCAAATCACTTGCTTTGCTTTACCTCTGCAAGACAGTATGTTGCCAGTACCAGAGCAGCCTGCTGGGGAGATGGAAGAGGAGGCAGCTCTCCCAGGGCTTTATTCTCTTGCACAGTTCCCATAAAACCACTAGAGGGCAAGGAAGCTCTGTGAAAGAGCAGAGTGGCCACAAAATGGGCTGAAAAGAGCTCTGCTCCTCCTGGGGTAAGATCCTGCACCTGAAGACGGTTCCGGCTTTCTCATTCCTGAAGGAATCCTGGGGCAGCTTGGACTCTCTGCAGCTTAGTCTGGTACAGGACCAGTCTCTCCATTCCCTGAATCCTATCCCCTCTGTTCACCTGCCATAATAACATAAACTCTTCCTTACTCTGCTCTATCCTACTTCATCCCTTGTTCCAGCTCCAGCAATCCATGCTGGAACACTCTTAGGCTGCCCAAGGTGCTCAGCTGTGCTGTAGAGGTTTGGGAGATGCTCTGAGGGACAAGCAGTCTGCCTGTATGAAACATCTGGTGTTTGATATCTTTGACACATGAAGAATCAGAGGGCTCAGTGGCAAGCTCCTGAGCTGCATGAGAGTCGTGCAAGGCAGAAACTACTTTAGGGGGTGATAAAGGAGGAAGAGTAGCACAATTCTCATGCTGAATGTGTGTAGAAGTGAAAATATGCAAAGGGACTGTGTTCCCTTACAACCCATCATGGGTTAGCCTAATGCAAAGAACACTGGGGAGAAACTGGCCTTTGAAGCACTCATAGCTGTGCCCGAGCCTTACCTGTGTGACACTGGAGCTCTGAGTGCACGACAGGGTGAAGAGGAAGCTGCAGCAATGAGAAAACAATTACTGCATGTTGTGGTCCTTGTATTGTGTCACAGCAGACACATGTGAAGTCTGAGTTGAGGGATTTAATCCGGATGTGGCTGGAGGATCTTTCCGGCTGGGAGTGTGACCTGGTCAGACTTGTGGGTGTTATTGAAATTCTCAGGAATGCAGATGCATTCTCTGAAGAAGTTTCTCAGCCTCGTGTTCTGCTCCTCGCTGCAGCAGCTAGCAAAGCTCTGGTTAAAGCAGCCAGAGGCAGAGTGGAAGATGAGCCAAAGGAAGCTGGGGTGCTGCACGAAGGTGCGGGAGCCATAGCACAGGATGTAAATGAGGAAAGGGAGTAATGGGGACAAAGGGTCCCTGTCTCTTGCCCTTGCTTCTAAAAGAACATTTGTCTCTGGCTTTTCTTGAAGGAAGTTTGGGCTTTCTTAGGCAGAAAGATCTTGCCTACGGATGTCTGTGCCCAATTAGGGCATTGCTCAATGGTGTTTACTCCAGGACAAGCATTTGTAAAGTACGGAGCAGATCATATGTCTCTTGGGGATCCTCTTGATACTGTAAAAGTCAGTAACTTAAGGAACCCTCTAACTCTTTGTTGTAAGTTTTGGAAGGCAGTGCTGGATGTGTGGGGGATTGCTTCACCTAACATGCACATCACAAGTCTCTGCAAGCCAAGCTATATTGTCCTATTATATATGCATAGGTTTTCCTGGCTTGTGCATACATATTCATGATATTTTCTGGAACTAATGATAACGCTTGCATTCCTATTAAGCATACACCTTGAGTCTCTTGGGGTCTTCTGTGAGAGTCTCTGTTGGTCCTTGGGACACTCTGGGGATTGGTTTGTGGGTAATTTTTTGTGTCCTTTAGCTGAACTTTCCTTTGGAGCATGTGCAGTGTGGGACAACCTATATGGCTTGTGTCTTTATGGCTAATTGTCTTTGACTGGTTCTAGTTGCAAAGCTCAAGGATTCTATTCGTGCACAATGATTGTCCTTTAAGCAAGCACAAAACATGACTGACATAAAAGGTATAGTGGATTCTTACATCTTTCACTCTTTATTCAAGGCATCACTCTCTTCCTTTTTTAGTTAGCAAGGTGATCCATCAAAATGAGTTTGGACAGTCCCTATACTGGTTGTTTAAATCATGGTCTTGGCCAAACTCAGATGTACCCTTTACAGAAATCCAAGAATCCTCACTTCAGAGAAGACGACACTGCTTGCCCCAGTGTGCTTTTGTGTTCCACCTGTTTGTCATATCCAGCAGACACATTCACCAGCTTGTATGGGAAATGGGAAGGGAGGGAGACTTTATTTCTTTCCAAGGAAAGAAAATATGAATACTTGCATTTCTGACAGCTGGGAACAGAGCATGGAGCACTGTCAAGGCAGGGCTGAGGCTCAGGTGGCTTCTGGGCTGCCTGAAATCAGGATGCTGTGCAAACTGTGTGGCTACGTGTATCCTCTGGTAACCTGATCACAAAGTTGTTGATGTGCTTTTTTAATACCTTCCAAGCTCTTTGTATTGCCATATTTGAGGCTGAATAGTAGTCAGTCAGGCTTAAATCTCTAAACCCTGGGATTTATTCTCAAGATAAGTAGATGTACTGCTGGCGCTGTTTGGAAATGCAAGACCACCTTCTGTATCCAAAATGAAGATGAAGAAAAATGACACCTTCTGTTCCAGCCTCCCAGCCCTCTAGAGGCAGGAACAGGTTGCAGCTGGATGCAGAGTAAGTGTGTGAGCAAGAGACGTGAGAAGTTGCCTCTTGAAGGAGTGGGAGCCTCCAGCTGGTACTTGATGCAGCCTTTGGCAGAGGTATGAACTGAGGCTTACTCAGCTCTGAATCTCTGCAGGACACTACTGACAGAATATTACAAAAACCAGTGAGAGTCTACAGCTGCCTTTTCTGGGAGCTGCCAGACCAAGACCTCCTCAGAGCAGCAGGCATTGCTTCAGTTTTTATAGATGCTCTGAGTCAGGAGACCCTCTTCCACTACTGTGTGATGGGGCAGGCCAGGATTTGTTTCTTGATGAGCAGAGCACTGACGTAACACCAGAGATGTTCAGAAGCATCTGACCCTTTTTGCCAGGTGCCTCTTCCCCTTTCAGGTTTGCATCTGTCCTTGCATTTGAGCTTTCTTCTTTGTATAAATGTCTGTGTTCAGCAGAGCATTAGCATCTGTTTTGTTCACCGTGACCCAGTTGGATGTACATCCAGCTTGTGAAGGAGGCAAAGCCACTAGGAGAAGACAGAACACGGAGCGGAAATCAGAGTAGTTAAGAGCACAGCAAAGAGCCAAGAAGGGAAAATAAGTATGTAGTTCCTTGCCAGAGATGTGTTTTTTTTTATTGTTCCCAACTTAGGAGACGTTTTCAGTAATTCCTGAATAAGCAAGTTGGTGCTATGGTAATCAGGAACACAACAACAGTGGCTGTGGTTGCAAATCATTGATTGATCTTTGTGGTTGCTACTCATAGCTATGGCTTCTGTGTGGTTTCTGATTCATGACTGATTTCCTGTCTTTAGACTGTTTTGGTGGGGGGGGGGGGTCCCCATCTTGACATGTGTCCTATTTTCTAACATTCATTCTAATCGTAGCAGAGTTCTGTGCAATTGCCTTTGGCCTATTTCTCCCCATCAAGAAAATTCTTGTTGGCATGTATGTTGCAGCTGGATGGTGCTGTCACCAAAACTGGGGAGAAACTTGTCAACACTAGTTAGCTGTAAAGCAGGCATTGCTTCCCCTAATGTGCACGCTGTCGCCTTCCTTTGGTGAAGCTTATATTATTCCATTACAGACGGATCAAACTTCTCAGCATGGTTATACATGCTCACTACATTTCCTGGAATGAATTAGATTTATATGATCATTTTGCACGTGGCTTAAGTCTCTGAGGGGCTTCTATCTGTGTCTTTGATGACTTATAGCAGCCTCTGGTGGTCATATAAGAATGTCCTTTGGCTGAGCTCTTCTTTAGGCTCTAAATATAATGTACTGTTTAGCTCCAGAAGGTTAAGTTAACCCATAGATTACATATTCAATTGAATATTTGGCTCTTTATTTTCAAGTTAATATTTATTTTACCTGGATTAGGCTGGAGACGGGCTAGACACATCTGTTTCACTTTTGTCTTCTATCCTTTGCTTCTTGATCCAGCCACAGTAGTATCATTTTGTCATTTGTGTTTTCCCACTTGGCAATGACAGGACTTGTTTTGTTCCTGTAGTCTGGCCTCATCACTGGCAGTGACAGTCTTGTTGCAGATGTTGGGAGAGGACTCAAGCAGATCACCCAGGCTCACAATAATGTGCTGTAAGCCCAGATTTATTCTGCCATAGGAGATGATGATAATGGAAAGTGCTTCTTGGAGGCTTAAGGTGAGATCAAGAGCTGAAGCTGGGAGAATATGCACCATCAGCTCTCCTCATGATGCCTTCCCAACTATGTTAACAGAAGCTGTATGTCTAGCCCCAAAGCTTGGGGTAGCAGCCAGCCCTCACACAGCTTGTTTCATACCATTCTGAAATTATGAAGTTGCAACAAGCCATGGGTGTGAAAACCTTAACGACACTGGGAAGATGAGTCAAACCTCCAACACCCAGTGTGCTGCCCAGAGTAGCTTCGATATTTCTCAAGCATGGTGCTGAGCAAGTCTGGATGTGCAGGTCTGAAGGCAGCTGCTTATTTGACTGACAACTTTCTATTGACAAGCTTGGAAATTTGTTCCTCACCCCAGATGCCTTTCTCTAAGGGAGAAGTAGCTGAAATCTCCCATTGAGACAACGCTGTAACCATTTATTTGCCACTTGAATAGAGTCACTCTTCTGCTGTTCAGACAGCTCTTTCACTGCTTTCATGGCCTTGGTTCCAGTGACTGCAGGATTCAAATGAGCATTTCTTCTTTCTTGAGGCAAGCTCAGAGCTGCAGCTTCTCCCACTACGTGAGCTGTCTCACTAGCTCTGATGTGGTTTGTGGTTACATGTAACATTGTTCATGTGGCCCTCCTGTGCTTTTGATGTTTCCGAATCTCCAGTGAAGGTACTGACAGGAGCCTTCCTCAAGGAAGGAGTGCGTGGAGCCTTCTTCAAGGTTGGTGTGTAAATGCCATGGCGTGGCACTGAGAGGCTCAGCTTCTTCCTACCTGACCTGCCAGTATCTGTGTGCCTGCTGGAGGTGTGTAAGTGGAGTCTCCAGGTGCTGTTTTAGCAGACACTGTGGAACCCAGTGCTGCTAATGCAGATCCAGGAGACATCCCATCAGGTGCCAGCCTATACACTGCACCAGTGTGGACTCTCCAGCCAAACCCCCACCGTGGGATGGAGTTCCCCAAGGTTAGATGGTATATTCCCTGGGTAGTGAGATGTTAAGGAGGGTCCAGTCTCATTCCACACTTGCCAAATTGCTCTCCATTGGCAATTTGATATTTGATGCAATACTTGAATCTTGAAAGACTAAAAAGAGTCTTGGTGTTGACTTGTACAGTGTGGGGACTTCGAAGACATTTGCTCTTCAGGTGCCCATGCTGTGTGTCTTAAGCAAATAATGAGCAGACACTGTTGTCTCAGGCCACCCAATCAGACATGACATGTTGATGGCAGAGGCCAGGCATGATGCTGCTGTTGGAACATGGTGTTGAGTCAGTGTATTGTCTGCTGAAAGATGGGAAAACAAAGGGCAGAAAGGAAACTTCACAGGACCACTGGTTTCTCTAAATTGCAAATCAGGTGCAGGTCTGTGTCAGAGTCTGAGCCCAATGGGTGCTGGTATATTTTGGAGCTACCACATTGTTGCTACTCCAAACTCTGTGATGTCTCAGATGCAGGATGCCCTGTTTTTATTGAGCTGTACTAGACACCACAAGGAGCCGAGTTCTGTGCTTCTGCAGAGAAGTATCATGAATCACACAGGCCCAGGAGTGGCAGCTCCCCTGACTTAACAGGAGAGGAATGTGAGGAATGTGGCACAGCCAAAGAACCAAAGTGCAATAGAGAAGATACCTATGAACAGGAACTGGTGCCCAACAGGGTCCTCCTAGCATACTTAGATTCACTTGTAGGTTGTCTGAATCTCTCTGGTGTATGCATACTGACTTAACTGCATCTTCACCTCTCTCCTTGAATGCTGCTGAGCTTATGGCAGAAAGTTAGCAGGCAGCTAAACCACAAGGAAGGGTCTTCGTTGAAGCCTGACCCTGTTAATCAACAAAGCAAAATCATTGTTGAGGCCTTAAATCTGATCTGTTTCACAGCTCCAGGTATGGCACCCAGTGTTAGCACTGGCACCAGACGTGCAGAGTGTTTGAGTAGCAGTGGGAAGGTGGTAGGAAAGAGGATGCCCTAGATGAGGTGGCTGTTGGTCTGCTCCAAAACAGCTTTCAAGGAAACAAAACTGCTCAGTGAGAGGCATAAACAGAAGGAATTACACAGATGGAAACGAGAAATAGAAACTGGTGGTTGAAGTCACCCAGAATTGAGACTCAAACTGAGAAAAGCTTTCTCATGAAAACAGCAGTGCAATGAAAACTCTTATTAAGAAGGTGACTGTCTGACTATGTAAAGCTCCTGAGCTAAAAAGCCCTTGCTGACTGTAGACTTGTGAAGGAGCCTCTTGGGTTTTTTTTTTTTCTTTAATTCCTTGGTGGTACTTCTGTCCCAAACAATGTGAGATAACACTGTCCCTTGGACAGGAGGTAATGCTGGCAACAAAACCTGGCTTCTGATCCCAACCTGACAGTGCCAAACCAAACTAGAAGGTGCCATAAGCATTATTATAAGAGATTCTTTAGTTCAACAGCTCTTCTGCCAAGGAAGTGACATTTTTCTCCTGGCACTGGGTTCATCATCCTCTGATGTTTCTTTTAAAGAAGAGCCATCTAAGCAAACCAGACAAGTCTTTGGAGTATATCCAGGGTGGACCAAACAGGGGTTACTCAGCTTGCTGATGTTTTTCTGCAGTGTTTCCTCATGTTATTCATTTTAGCTAAGTCAAGCACTTGTGAGGCCCTTACAAATAGAAATGTCAAGATTGTGTTTGTTTTCTTGCTATGCAGAAAGTTGTTCTACTCTCCTACTGGCAGGTCTGATTTGGAATTGCCGAAACTTTGTAAGCCTATAGGTCACATTTTTGGGTCTGAATCTTCTGGGATGTGGACCTGAGTGATGGTCAAATCCACCTTTCAATTCCTGTTCTGTTTCTTTTCATTGTGTTGTGCAATGATGCGTTTAACTTCCAATAGCAAAGACTAGCAGCGCCGTACAGCTGAGAAAGGTCACCGAAAGCCAGAGGAGTTTCACAAAAAACAGAGATGAAAAGTTGACTCAGATTCACTGAAATGAACAAAGCCATTTTAGATTTACCTGTTTTTTGTGAAACTTGCTGGTTTTGCCGTGACCTTTATCATTTACTCAGTCACAAGAGACTTTGTTTTTGCAGCCATGTGGCAAAGGACTTTATAATAGGTAGAGTTCATATCCTGTGCTTGATGCTGTAGGATGGATTGAGATTTCCCGTGCCACAGCAATAGGTGAGGGATGATGCTTCAATCTAACACCTCACTCTGTCAGCCTGGCAATATTCCTGCATATCTGGGCTGCCTCGGGCTGTGCTAAGCCATGTCTGTGCTTTGAGGGTCATATCCAGAATCTTTCCCTTTATCTGTGTGGAATGGTGGGAAGGCACCTCTTTTGTGACTTGATGCTGTCAGGCCAAAGTATTTATTGTGCATCACTGACCAATAAAGATCCTGGAAGATTAAAAAGAAGAGCAGTGTCAGAGTTTGTTCATTAGCCTGGCCTGAATTTTTGCAGGCTTCTCTGGCATCCAGTTACAGTGCCAGGCAGACACACTGCAAGACTAGCTCCCACGTCATTTTCTTGTAACACAGTTTCTTTTCTGTGTTTAAGCAACAAGGCAAAATAGATGCCCAATATCTGATGAAGCGCCAGGAAGATGCTGGTGTAGAATAAAGAGCAGTATGAGGTGGTGATGCCCTCTGTTTCTGAGGACTGGTGATGTTTGGGGCAAGTAGTCACAGTCTCAGGTGATTTTGAGATGCTATTACTGGCCTGTCAAGCATGTCTTGCTTAGAAAGCAGCAGCTATTCGCTGTGCCAGCTGGTGACCTCTGTGCGGGTTGGTGGTTCCCACAGATGCCACTGAAACTGGTGCTTTTACCTTGCCACTGCCATCTTGAGAGAGGTTGGGGAGCACTGGAGAGCCCTGGTGATGCTGTGCTGCAGATAGGAGGGAATTGGTCCTTTATCTAGATTGTTTTCCTAACACATCTGCTTTCCCTTTGAGAAATCCCTTCTGTGCACAAGTAATATGTGACTACATTTGTAACAAAGAAAGAAGCTTTCTCAGCGTAAAGTACCTCGGTCATCAGAGAAACGATGTTCCAGTTGCTGCAGGGTAGGCAATGGTAAGGGGCTTTGGTTCTGCCTGGGCAGTGTGATTTGTAAAGGGAATTGAATTTAAGTTCTGGTGGCAGAGAAGGCTATTCATGGTGGTGTTTCTTGCTACAAAGCGATTCAGAGGCCTATTATTTCGGTATTTTGAGGGCTGGTAGTGTCTGGAGATGAGTGAGTTCCCCAGCTGCAGTTATTTTAGCCCAGAAAGCTTGTTCCCTTCAGGGGTAGCTTGCTCTTTTGACTACAACACTGGTCTACAGCTCTGAAATAATGTTTCAGCTCCAAGCCCAAGTGGTCTTTGTGTGCTGTAATCATTCCCACCTTTCTAAGGCAACCCTGCCTTTGTTCTCCCCCAAGGAGAAATGGGTGGGAGTCACTGCACGTCACCATAGCCATGTAAAGGAATAGGAACTTGCCAAAGGCATGTGAGTCACTTCACCATCAAGAGAGATGCAAAATCCCTCAGGGTTGGTCACAGCATCACCAACTTGTGCATAGTCTAATCAGTCTGCATGGTGTGGTTGAGTGGATCGAATCTAAATCCATGTGGTTATCCATCTTTGTAGCTTTGAAACCAGATGGGAAGCTGGGAGGTGGAGGGCAGTGTTGATGAAAATGTGAATTTGTTAGTGTTTGGTAATATTTCAAGATGCTTGTAAAAAAAAATACAGGTTAAATTAAAGATACTTATTTGAATTTACTTGTGAAAGACACTTTCTGTTTCATTTGCAGTTACAGGAACAGCAGTTGGGCTCCTTCATCATTTTAAAGGTTGATAGAACCCGAGTACTGGGTATTTGGAATGCTTATTTAGAGGTTTCCCTAACACTATATTGCCTCTGTCATGTCTTTCCAATATGTCAAGGCAGAGAAGTCATTCCTGGGGCACATTCATGTTGTAAGAATACAACACTAGCCCTTTCAGTGAGTTGACTAGGTCATCAGATAAGGTGCTGTGATTTCTGTGGGTTGAAATAGGAACCATGTGTATGTAAACAAAGAAGAAAATTGCTTGAATTTAAAGCTGTGGTTAAAAGCTTTGCCTGTCGAACTGTGGTAGAACTTGCAGAGGAACCCTCAGGGCATGGGTATACGGTTGATTTAAGGTGCCTTTAGGTGAAGGGGCTGGGCTTGCTGAGCAGCAGGGAAATATATGTGTGCCTATTATCCCTCCTGGATCGTGGGTGAACTACATCTGAGTGCAGGCTGGTCACACTTTCCCCACTGATGCAGAAACAAAACTGTGCTTCTGATTTGCAAATGCTTCTAGAGCGTGCTGCTGTTGGGGAGCAACTCTTAAGTCTGCTGTGAGCTGGCTTCAACCTGTTAAGAATTGGTTAGAGCTGACTGGAAATAAGCAATTCCTTAAATGAGAAAGAGCATCTAGAGCATTTGTGCCTATCCAGTTTAAATGTTTGAAGTTCACAGCTTGAATCTCACCAACATAACTTGCTCGTTCTGTACGTATGTCTACAGGAAATTACTCCTTGTTAGAAAAGACAGGGATTGCTAAAAGGCATGTTAGGAGTTGCTCTATTGAGGTACAGCCAGCAACACCAATGTCAGAGATACTGGGATGGCTGGAGGTGAGGAGCACCCCTTAGGGATGAACCTTATCTAGTGTTTACGTTAATTCCCCTGGACTGAAAACCTGCTGCTGATTGGCAAAATGTGCTTTGAATCGAAGTAGGAAGCATCTTCAGCATGGGGAAAGACCAGAATATCATACCAGGAATGTTAAGACCAGAATAGTGGAAATGGGCTGAAACTCAACAGTTTTGTGTGCAAGGATGCTCAGTGACTAATAACAAAAACCTGTTCTTAAACAGGGACCTTATCAGTTAGAAAATACTGAGAAGGAGAAAGATGTCAGTGTACTGGCTGATCACAGGATGATTACAAACTGTCAGTGTGATGTACTTGGGGGGAAAAAGGCAAATTTAGCATGAAGATCCACCAGGTAAGTTGTGATGGGCCCTTGTCCCCTGTGTGAGGGGCAGTTGTGAAGAATGGTGATATAGATGTTTGAAGATGCTGGGTGTATATTACACAAGGTCATGTTGAAAGGCAGCTTACAAGAAGGCTTGAATGAAATGGAAGGATCGAATATTTGAAAGGGACAGGAGCCTCAGTTGAAGGACAGTGCTGTTAGAAGCAGAAAACCCTGAAAGATGGTGATGAACATATCTGGGCTGCAAATTAGGAAGCCTTCTAACCATTATAGTCTAGAATATCCTCCTTGTAGGAATGTAAGTGTATATTCCTGCAGCTCTAGAAAAAAGCCCGTGTCTTTTTCATCGTAATTGCTCTTATACAAAGTAGATACCCACTGATTTGTCAATGTAGACATAAGATGCTTTTTGCTTGCATTGTTAACTCCCACTCAACAGTGATTTCACGTCTGTGTCCTAAATGGTGTAATTTAGGTAGGAAGAGTCACATCTGCTGGAGGAAAAAACCCTTTATCCAAAGGGACTTGGATGGTTTTATTTGGGTCAGCTTGGCAGGATCAGAGTCAGCAGGCAGTCCTAGAATGCAAGGTAAGAAGGCTGCTGTGTGATGCATGTTGTGCTGTTATACCATGCAGGGCCTGGGCATGTCACTTTCTCCTGCCACTCTGCCCCAGTGCAGGCTGAGCTGAGCAGGACACCTTGGCCAACAGCCAGTGCAGTTTACCCACCTGCAGCCACAGCACCTACTCTGCTTGCCTACACATCAAATCCTCTCACCTATAATCCTGGGTACTTCCATGGTCTTGCTTCCCTAAATGGTGAGCAGAAGTTGGGGCTGTTTTGGGTCAGAGTGGCCCAAAGTGGGTGGCTGTGGCAGAGCCTAAGAACAGAAGCAGCATGTGGTAAATCTTTGTGGCTCCCTCTGTGGTCCACTTCAGGAAGCACCTGGAGAAGGTAGGAGCTCCTGGAAGCTCTCCAGGGCAGATTTCATTGGTTTTAGTTCCTCCTTGCATGCATGTACCACCAAGCAAAATGAGGGGGAAACCCCTGAAGCTTTGAATTGCAGTGCAAAGCAGTGGGTACCTCAACCTGGCTTCTCCTTTCGTGTTCAAGCAGTAGTGTTGTTTGAATAGGCTGGAAACTACTGTTCTGAAGAGAGCTGGAGAGAAATTGAGCTGGTTTTGTGTTTTAGAAGCAGGGGATATTTCTTGCCTGGAGCCACAGGGATGTGTCAGTGATGAATAGGTCATACAGAAATACCTTTTAAACAGAAATCTCCCTTTGGAGAAGTTAAGCGTTATGGGCTTTATTATTTTCCCATTTGCATCCTCTTTTCTGAGATGTAACTTGGCTTAGCTCATTGGAGCTATTCTAACCAGCCTCGGTGTGAGTAAAATCAGGAGCAGCTCTTGTCTTTTTAAATGTAGCTGTGTGGTGTAGCAACTGTCAAATATCAACCTTGCTCCTAAAGCCACTGATTTTAACAGAACCACTGGAGAGTTTAGGATTTCACTTTGACTCAAGCTGCTTTACTTTTTATGGGAACATCACTATGAGTCTCCTTTCTTGATACGGTTTTGAGCCAACTGGAGCTGCAAGTAGTCCCTTTGATGGGAGCAACCATGTTTATAGTTCCTAGGAACTTAAAACAAGTGAGAGAGTTAACTAGATAGCAGATGTGTGGTTCTATCTCAGGAGAATGTTTATAAGCTAAAGTAAATGTTAGAACTTGTTTTTTCCCATCAAGATACTGAAATGACCCAAACACTGGACTTATGAAGACTGACTTTCCAGTAGTAATTTGTATGTCGTTGAAGTTGTCTGAAAATTGAATGTAGGAAAGTCTTAGGGTCAGAAAAGATTGGGTGTCTTTTTTTTCCCCTCTGGTAAAGTCTAAACAGGTCAGACTTCCTTTTGCAAGAGAGCATGTGTGTTCAGGGTTTCACTTATTTAGTAGAGGCTATATCTCACTGCCAGTCAAATGGCAACAATTGCAGATAAACTGGCACTGTGCCCGAATAAACTCCTCGAGGTGTGAAACCAAGGCTCTGCTCATACAGCACAGCTAAGCAATTCTTTGTGACCTGATATTAATGATGTGGTCTGGCTTATTAGAGATAAAGAAAATGAAGCGGGTATGATTTTTATTATCAAACCAAGAAACATACTGAAACTTCGACTTTATCAGAACACAATTAAGCAGTCATCTTTATTTACTGTAAGCCTTCTATTTTTCTCTTCTGCCAAAGAGAAAGACTGCTTGGACTATCAGCACTTGCTTATGTAAGTAGATGGTAGATGGTTATTTATCTAGAAATGCTAAATGCCATCTTTATCTGACTAATTCTGATTAAGGAGGTAGTTTGGGACAGTAATACTGAGGGTTTTCACAGATGATCTAACTGCAGCAGTTTCTGGAGTTACCACCACAACCTCTCACAGCTTAGTTTGATCTTGTCACCAGGAGTCTTTTTAACCTCTATCCTGTGCTGAGAAGTCCCGAGGTCAAGTGCCTCTTTTTGTCTGCTCCTGGGAGAAGAGCAACTCTTCCACCTGTCCCAATGTCTTGCTCTGTGTGCAAATGCTGGACCTTGCTACGTGTAGCTTGGATGCTACATGTGCAGGGCTGCTCATCTTCAGTATTGTACAAAGAGGCTGCAATACAGGAGTGAAAGCTGGCTTGGGAGTACAGCAAATACAACACAGTTTGAATACCCTGTCTGTACCTCATTTCCCTGAGAGGGACAGTGAAGCTTACCTTCCTATATAGCAGTTATTTGAGTGTGAATTTGGAGAAAAAGGAGACATGTCTGGAGATTCTACATGTGGCACTTCATGCAATCAAGGCATTGCTGATTTACAATGGGTTTTGTGTCACACTCTGCTTGGAAAATTTTACCTAAATCAATAGCCCGTGTCCATTGCACTATTTCTCTTTAAGAGAACTACAGGATGAGTTTCCATCCCCTCCTTCCTTGTCAGGATACAAGTCTGACTGAGGAGTTTGCCACAGCATTTAGTAAGGTTGGTACTCAGCACAGGCTAAGGACAGACATACTTGGGATGAGTGTGGCAGAAGAGTTGTAATCTCAAATAGCACTGTCCCCTGCCCAGCATCTAGATGCAAGGACTTGTACCAGGAGAAAGGTTGCTTTCCACACTCCCTGCCTCTTCCTCTGCACCAGCCCAAGGTTGCTGTTTGGATGTGACAAGGTAGGGTGACAGAGACAGGGATTCTGTGATGGTCTCTGGGCACAGGGAGCTCATTTGGTGTTCACGTCTGCCACGTTTTTTGATCATGTTTAGTCTGCAGACAAAGTACAAGGGCAGTTTGGTCCCTGCACATTATGTAGGCTCTTTGTTTCCCAACCATAGCCAGCAGCAAAAGGCATTACAGTGGATGAGTCACACGGGTGATGGATGACTGGCATCTTCCCATGTTTCTGTGCCTGCAACAGGGATACATAGCTGGAGTGAAGCAGCTCATGGTAAATGAGAATCAGACTTTGTTTCAGTGTCTTTGCATAGAGACTGTCATGGAGCTGCCAGTATCTGAGCAGTGCTGTCCCCAAGAAAGGGGCTTGTGGCTGAGCAAAAAAACCATCTCTACTACCTAGGCCTGCAAAACTCTTGCTGGCTTGAAGGCACAGTCAGCTTTTTACACTCATCAGTCTTGAAGCCAAGATGCGCCCCTGTCCTTACAGGACAGCTCCCACTAGCACAAAAAAACACCCCATAGGAAATCCAAAGCCAGTGATAAGCCTTAGCATGCAGCCTGGATTCATGTCAAAACCTCCACAAGGAGATTGCATCTGCTTGTTTTGAATTAGTCTTTCCGGAATGTGTGCTGTTTGTTTTCCTCTCACAAGAACCGTGGGGATTTTTAACAGATTTAATCTGTCTCTTGGGCTTTGGCTGCAGGAAAAAAAACCTGTCAACAGAGCCAGCTTGCCCAGCTCTTTGTAGTCCAACTCACAGCATCGCTGACACCCGCTTTACCAATGTGATTCAAAGCTCCCTGAGTGGTGACACGGACGGAAGCACTGGCAATGAGATCTAGTGCTCCCTTGTGGCACTGAGAAACAGCACTGGAAGGTGCCTGCAGGTGCAAGGAAGAAATGACTGGAGATGTGCCTGGACTGCAGTTGAGCTGGGCTTGCAATGGGCAAGATATGCAGACTGATAGTTAAAGAGAAGTTGGCAAAGTGGCTAACAGAAAATAGCCTGTGGCCGTTGTGCAAGAGCATCTAGCCTCTCCCCATGTGCACATGAAGCCCTTATTTGACTTCTTGCTCAAGAAATAAATGACATAAATCTCTGCTAGCTGATTCCTGCAGTTCATGCAGTTGGTTAGTGAGGTCACGAAGTCCCTGTCACATGGTAGGAAAAGCTTGCCTCAAGTTTCCCAGGCTGTGTGATATTTTGTGGAGGAGACTTCTGCAAACTGCTCATGAGAGATGCATCACCTGTCTATGCACCCTCTGAGGGATGTCAGTCTCTTGGTAGGAGGAAAAAATGGCAAACACAAAGAGTTTGTAGCAAAGTGGTACGTAAATCCAGCCACATCTCCAAAGCTGGTGGGACTTCAGCAAATTTACCTGAGAAATTTTACAGCAGAGCTGTAGGAAAATCCAGAGATGGGCAACTAGGACAATGAGCTTTTATATGCAAGGTGACTAAGCAAAGGCTTTTTTTTGTTTAGGAAGAGGCAATTGTGAGGGGATATGCTGGAGACTGATACTTTTATCACCAGAAAAGTTAAATATGTTTCACTCATGAGGCCTTGCAGTACAAGTGCATGGGGTGTATGGTGAAATTATTCAGCAGCAAGTAAGCCAAAGGAAGGAGTATTTTCACAACACACAATCCAAGAGTAACGAAGTGCTACAGGGTATTTTAGAGGCCAGAAGTATCCCTGGTCATAGGGGTTAGGTGTACATTAGGTATATTCTACAAATGTATCTAACTGACTGTTAAAGACCTCAGGAGGTCAGCAAATCTTGTTTGCTGGAATGTGTACGCTGTGATTCCATACTACACACTCACCTCTTCGTATTCTTCTTGAAGAATACACTTTTATCACTGTTAGATAGAGGACACTGGGCTAGATAGAAAAGCTATCCTGGATGAAAACCACTGCAAGTGTGTTGATGGAGAGCACTGTGTTGAACAGCAACACTGTGTAGGCAATTTTGAAGGGATGTCGTGGTCCTAGGGGGATGATGTTTGATGACCACGTGCTTCTACTTTCTTTCCTCTTCAGGCGCTTTGTATTGTGACCTGAGAAATATTAGCAAAGTTACACAAACCTGACCTATAAAACCTATCAAATCTACTGCAGTCTTGCACATGCATTAACAGATTGAGGCTCTCAGGGAAGAAGAGGCCTCTCCACCTGCTCCTTGTTCTCACTTCATAGTATCGAGCATGAAGCGTGAACACTGAGATCCAGAAGCAGAGGATCTCAGTGTGGAGCAACTGAGCAGAGTTGAGCATCTGTTCAAAACAAAACACAAGACCTTTTTTAACAGGTAGTGCATGTTAGTAGGAATCACCTGCTAATCAGTCTGCAGTGTTCCTAATGTCTCAAGTTCTGCGGAGATCTCTCTCTCTGAGAGGTTCTCTTGTAATGCTCCGTTGTCTTCCATTCTTTGCCTTCATGCTTGGATTGCACAGGATGTATGTGGGCAGAAATAGAAGAGAAGGAAGGAAAAGGAAGCCTCACAAAGTTTTTTGTGGTTTCACCCACAAGACGAGACAGATTTCCCCTATTTACATGTTGTCCTCCTCTCTCTGGGATAATAGCTGTCCTTCTTAAAATGAGGTGGTGGGTGTTCCCTGGTCCTATGAGGTTTCTGTTCAAGCCTTTGCTGTGAATTTGCATCTGCTCTTGGAAGGTAGGAGTAATCTGTGGTTAACTTTTCAAATATTTCTGGCTTTTGGAGAGGTTCCTAAGAAAGAGCTGAAGATCTGTCAGGAATGTGTGATGGAATGTCGTGGTTTCGACCCATCAGGGAACAAAAGACCACGATTAGCCTCAAGTACCGAAGACTTAAGGATTGCTAAAGGGCAGGGAGGGCTTAATTGCCGCTTAAGGTGCAGGACAAAACAGAGCAGGCTACTCGGCTTGGGGAAGAAAAAAACCAGAAAACAATTTAATACCAACTAAAACACAAAACCCCAAAAACCAGAACCAAAACAAAACCAACAACACAGAATGGTACAGAGATGAAGAGTCCGACCAGCCCTTTAAGACCACCTGCTCCCCACCCCTCTCCTCTTCCCGGGCTCAGAGCCCTGATCCCGGTGTTTTATACCTCCGTCCCCCCTGAACGGCCCAGGGGGGCAGGGAGTGGGGGTTTCAGTCAGTCCGTTCCTGGTGGCTTCTGCCGTTTGTCTCACCTCAGGGCAAGTGGGTTCTGCACCAGTCCTCCTTGCAAGTCCGTGAGGTACCACACACACATGGCAGCCCTGCACGGGCTGCACCGACGCACATTTGTCCCAAAGCCCTGCACGGGCTGTACCGATGCTCATTTGTCCCAAAAGTTGCTGCTCCTCTCTGCCTCTCGTGTGGGGCTGCTCTGCGGTGCACAGGCTCTCCAGCATGTCCTGTGCCATGACCGCCTCCCCCACACAGTCTCTGGCCCGTCCGGGCACACTCACATGAAGTTGCTGCTGCTGATCCATAGGTTGCAGGGGTACCGGCTGCACTCTCACCACGGCTTGCAGAGGGGTCTCTGGTCTGATGCTCCATCCTTCCTCCTTCTCCGACTGTGGGGTCCGCATGGTCGCCTCCATCTTGTACCACTCTTACACCTCCTGCCTGGCACCTCAAATTCCCGTCCTTAAATAGTGATCGCAGAGGCACCAGATTGGCCCAGCCAGGCCGGGGGTTGGGTTTGAACCCAGGAGTCGAGGGAGAGTCTAAAAAACTTTTACCGGGTCTTCACTGCAACCCGCTCCCCCTGTTACTAAGCAAAAGCAACTCCTTGCTAAACCATGACACGGAACTAAGTATTTTACTGTTTCAACATGTTGTAGAGCGTTAATGCATTAAGAAATTGACCTGACACATGGAGGTTGAGAGGTTCTTTAAACCAATGAATCCTGGTGGGAATTCCCTATTTCCTGATAGGAAAACCCTAAACAGTAGTTTGCTACTTGAGTTCCAAAGACATGCAGAAGGATGACTTGTACGTGTATCTTAATCATGATATGCCTTCTAAAGCACTCTGTGCTACCTACTGCTAGAGGCAGACTTCTCACTTTACTGTCTGATCTTGTGCAGCTGTTCTGATGTATGTATATATACATTGATCAATAGTGTGTAGCTCTTTGCAAATACACTTTATCTTTCCTTCCTACTAGGTGACTACTAGGCAGCAAGATGAATGCTCTACCTAGTGTTATAGCCAAGACAACAGTGTAGGGTCTCACTGAATTAAAGCAGATGTGCAGGGAGACATACTTGCTTATATTCCCAACTGTGGCTTTTCTATGCTAAGGTGGGGTACTTTATTCAGTCCTGCATTTAAAAGCAGTAGATCTGATGTTGGAGTCCACTGCCCTGTTTGAAGGTAGCTTCTGGAAGATATTTGCCCTCCAAGTAGACTCCTGTCCCTTGGACTGCTCATTGCCAGCTGTGCGCAAATGATAGAGCTGAATGGGGCAGCACAGTGAGTCAAGGAAGCTACATGTAAGAAGTTATATGTCAAGTGGAAGTCTCTAAATTGCAAGAGCTAGAAAGTATGGTTGTGAAAGCTGTTCAGATTCTAGCCATCAGTGTTTGCTACCTTCAGAGTGGGTGAAGGATGGTATGTAGTGTGATATGCTCCCTAGACTTCTCTGTGACTTGCTAATAGAGAATCTGTTGCCTCCTAGATTTGTGTCAGCTTTGAACGTGACTGATGTGGCTTGGATATCTCTTCTTATTGCCATACAAATGATTTTTATAGTGATATTGTAGAATGCAAGATCAAATCCTCCTGACTATTTCTTCTCACCTGTCCAATGTAATCTGCAGTTTCCCACATGTTGCAATTGCACAGGGTATTTGATTTAGCAAAATAGCTTCTATTTTAACATCTTTGCTCTTCACTTTGCTGCAAAGTATTTCTGCCTCCACCAAGTATGCCTGTAGCTGTCAAATTACAAGTAAAAAGATTGGTGATAATGAAGTTGCACTTGAAGTATATAGAGCCGTACTGATTCACTCTGAATCAGCAAGCTGGCTGACCTTTTATTAGTGGGTTGCTGATGACTCTAACTTGTACTTGAGTGTTAGTCTGCCCCTCATCCTGCAATGTAGAAACTGACTCATTCTCCTGTGATGACTTCTGCTTCCCACCTCCACTTTAACAACACTCTCTTCTTCCTTTTGGAGGGGTGAATTAAGGAAACCTTTGTTCTGTCCACCACTGAAGTAAAGGGCTTGGCTTACACCACTTAGATACATCTTTCATCCTACTAAGTTTGGCTTTAGAGAAATAAAAGCAATAGCACTCATCTCTTCCAACCACTGTGTAAATTGGTGTTCAAATTGTCTTTTAGAAGTAGTACAAGTAGATATCTCTGGGCTAAAGCAGGAGAAGTGCAAGTTTGTGTAGTCTATATTGAGGAAAAAATGGATGGTAGACTAGTCAAAAAAAGGTAAGAAAACATGAAAGTAGCTGAGGGAGCCTGATTCTTCGTCCTTTTTGCTTTGTGAGTCAGGGACAAGTCTGTTTGACACAATGAAATAGCATTACTGTTCCAACAGAAGTATCTCTAGGATGAAACTTGCTCCTGCAGGGGGACTGGACTAGATGACCTCTAGAGGTCCCTTCCAACCCCTACCATTTTATGAAACAAATTATCTCAGATTGACTTTGAAGCTCTTCTGCAGTAAAAATACTTGCTAAACTCTCATTGATATGTGTTCAATATGCTTCACCCACCCAGGGTGAAGTGTACACAGTGTATTAGAGCTGCCTCTGAAATTGAATCCTCTAACGTTTTTATCTTGGAGAGAACTGTGGCCAAGAGCAAGTTATCTCACAAGATAGTCATTTTAGAGCTGCCAACCAAAACTCATGTCCTTCTCTCTTATCACTTTGTAGCTTGATTATTGTTCTATAGCTTTACATCTTTGTGGTTTTATTTACGATTCCAGGAGCGTTTCTCCTTGCTTTCTGGAGGAAGGAGCTAACAGTTATTGGTCTCACTTGTTTGTTGTTTTCATCAGTGTTGCCAGCAGAAACATTTATGAAGGTCTATCTGTGCACATGCAGTTGTTGCTCTCTGAGTCATTCCAATCTTTCTTCTCTTTTCTGGGGATGCACATATTGATTCTCTGATAGATTTAATCTCTTGGCTTTCCATTTAGACCTCTCTAGACTTTGAGGTTTGAAACTTTGTTCTGCTGTGCTGCATCTAGCCAAATATCCTTTGCTTCCAAGTGTGTGATCTGGATGCTGCATTCCACTGCATTGCCATCGTTGTGCCTGACATTTGGTCCTTCCTTAGAGCTATGCTGCTGTTTGTATTCCAGGGAAATTCATGTTAGCTGTGCAACAGGTGTGACAGCATCTAAAGTATCCTGTGGTGGAACATAAAACCTACCTTATAAATTTCTATCCTTTTATTAATCATGGGGAGTGAAACGAAACAGCTTTTCTTTCTACATTGCTGAGGTGTGATGCCTATTGGCACTTGCAGCATGTTCCTATGCTACTTGAATTTCTGTGAAGTCTCACACTGGTGCTACTGGAGAGGAGGCTGCAATGCACTGTAGGAGCATTAGTCTGTTCATAAGGATGAACAAGTAAAGCACTTGCATGACAGCTCTGGCATTTCAGCAAGGCTTTTCAAGTTAACATGTCAGAATAATAAATTGACCAGTAAAAAGATGCTTTAAGAAACTGCTATTTTTCTGCCTTGGAAAACCCAACCAGAGAAGTATCACTTCAGCTTTCTAGAAAGAAAAAAAAAAATGAGGGAAAAAAAATCCTGAATTTTCCTAGGAAAAAATGAGCATTTACATTCCTCTTGGTGAAAAATGTTTCTCAGGTCTAAGCTTGTATCTCTAGGAGGAGATGGAAGCAAATGCCTGAAGGTGATATTGGCATAAAACAATATTGTCTATTCCTTTGGATCCTGGATGGATGAAGATCTCTGCAGACAATACGAGTGGGATTGTTGAATTATTCAGAATGTATGTCTTGCTTTAGCTCATCCTGAACAGCAAGTGTGTGTCCTCTAGGAAACCATAGGCTAAGCAACATCTTGGTAACAAGAAAATAATGACCCTTTGGGAAGCAGCTGTGTGTACTCTTCAAGAGGAGAACTGACATCCTCAGACTGTGTCAGAGACCTTGTCCCACCTCTCACTCGACATGACTATCAGGTGGTTGTAGAGGAGACTGAGAGATGGGGATGGAGGGAAACCCCCTCACCTGTGGTGTGACTCGGCATTATTTTCACAATTGTATGAACTGTGCCTGAGAATAATGTCAGACCAATATGCTGCTGAGTAATATGCAGAGTGCCTTTTGGGTTTCTAGAGCTAGTAGTCGGGGACCATGGCTGGGACCACACACTGTGCAATTGTCTGAGCTCACCATGAGACTTGGAGACTGGAATTTCCCCTTTTGCACTTCGGTCAGAGGATGAAGGTGTCCTGGTAGAGTTAAAGCAAGACAGCCTCCACCTCACTCTAACACAGGCACTTCCCACAAAACCACCTTGGTGCTGTGGGTTTGCAGAATGCCTGTGGGCTACAAAGCATGTGACATTGAGATGACAAATCCAGATGGAGGTATTTGCTTGAGCCTTCCGCAGCATAACTGGAGACTTACTCAGCTGTGTGCAGGGTGCCCTTCCTGGAGGTCCCTTTCTTGTAAAAGACCCACAGAAAGACATCTAAAAAATGTGCAATGGTAACCTTGGGTTGTGACACCATCAGCTGTTAGGAGATATAGGCACTTGAAAACTAAACATCCCTTTTCTCCTTGTGTGTGAAACCTCAGCAGCAAGGTAAAGTAACACAACACATCCTGAAAAGATGTGGGAAAGTTGCATAGTGTTCTGTGAACTTGGTGCTGGATGCTTCCCAAGTTATCCTGCCTCCTCCAAGTTCCCTGGGCAGCGATGAGAGTGGGTAGGACTTCAGGGCACAAGGATGACAGAGTCATCTTTGAAGATTCATAGCTGTAAGAGTTTTTCTCTCTACTAAATGGAATCAGGTCAGGAAAAAGCTTTGGGTATTTTTCGATATGATAGCTCAGGATTGCAACTAGTGTGTTGTAATCTTTGCTGCTCTTCATTGACTTCTCAACAAGCTGTTTGATCAAAATATATTCTTTTCTCTAAACATACTGACTGCCAAAAACAATTAAACAACTTTTCTGCAGAAGCAAGTCTTGGTTTGTGTTGAGAAAATGGTTTTGTTGAGTGTAAAACTGTTAGAGCTTTTGAACAGACTTCTTTTTTTAATAACATTCCATTTGTTTCTGTGGCTTTCAGTCAGTATAAATGTGGTTTGTCTCCTTTGTCATCAATGACAGTATATTTTTGTATTTTTAGACGTAATTACAAGTTATATAATAAGTAGACAGAAGGAAGACAAACTGCAGTGGCAGAGACAAGCCCACTTCAGGTGTTTCCTGAATCTTGCATTATTAATAATTTTCCCTTGTGGCTTTATTTTTGTTGCACCTTTCATAAAGGGAACTAACATCTTTTCCTATAGGCTCTTACATTTATAAAAAAGATAGGCTTGTAAGGTGAGAAAACCTTTGTAGTTGTAAGAACAGTTCCTCTGTTGTGTGTTATTTCATCCTGTTTATTACAGAAGCAGTGGATATTCTAAATATAAGCAGCATGGTTCTGGAATAAACCTTTCCTGGTCTGAACCCAAACCAAACCAAAAAAAGTGCTTTTAGGAGCTGGCTTGGTTGGACACAATGCCCAACAGTCTTCCCACTGCACTGCTTTCAGTTTTTCATATAATGTCAAGATGTATCTGGATTTTCACATAACATCACAGGATTTCCCCAAGTGAGAGATGGGGAGCTTCTCATCTTGGACCAGTCCTCAGCCTGTGATGCTTGAATCTCTGAAGAGCACGGCCACATTAATAAGCAGTGGTGACAACAGCAGTATTCTTTGTGGAAGTTCCCTCTTTTAAATGTAGCCCTGTCAAGTAATCTCATTTCCCTACTGAGCCTGGATAATTCTGGGGTTGCCACTTTCTCCATCTTTCCCATGACATCAACCCTTGCTTAGCTCAGATCTTTGGTACAGTGTGCAAAAAGCCACAATTGCTGAAGAAGCACTTGTACCAAAACCTTCAGCAAATGCCTGCAGGAGAAGGAAGGATTCCACATTCTGTCTCATTCCCCTCTCAACAGGGGGTACTTTGATAGATAACAGATGCATTGATTTGTTAGCAGTAACCTGGCTGTTTTGGGTGAGCTACCACTTTGCAATTGCGCTACCTGACACTTGAGCCCTCCCAAGCCACGTGTTTCAGGCTCACGTGAACGAGCTCTGTCCAAAGCACCAGGCCCTAGACTTCTAAATACTGTGGATCACATCTGTGGCCAACCTGATTCTTTATTCAAAGGCAGTTGAGATGGGCAGTTTTAAGGGAGTGAGATCAGCCTCCCTAATATAATTCTACCTGTTGATAATTCTTCTCTGGAGCACAATTCACAGCTGTTACAGCCAAGCCACCTCTTGCTGCACTAATTCCTGTCTCCTGGCAGTCTGCTTTTGTCCTCCTTTGCATTTGAGTTCAACAGCAAATTCAGTCACATTTGAACATACATCCAAAAATCAACTGCTGCTCTGAAAACCCTTCTTTGACTAACTTGTTGCACCAAGGGCAAATCCTTTATGCATAAGACCAACACAGAAAATAAAGTCAGTGAGGAGAAGAATCTATTCTGTCATTTATACACATTTTGCTCTTTGTTTCTCTAAGTCTGTCATTGCCTACTTAGAGCAGCAATCGCTTGACCAAAGGCTGAAAACATTCATGGGAAGTGTGTAGGAATGTCTTGTCACACCAAAGATTCAGAAGAAGAAACTTCCCTTGTTCTACATGCTTTTAAGTATCAAATGTCAAAATTGCTTTACAAGTTAGCCTAAATAATTGTAAAGGAGCAGAGGAGCTGTTTCCTCATGTGCTTTAGGAGTGAGATCATTCCCACTTGCCTTCTCCAGTGGTGAAGGTCAGAAACCCTGACAACCAGCAGAGCTGGGCAATTCCCTCTGGTCCAGGACTGATGAGCATTTTTTTTTACTCAGAAATTATGATTATAGACAATTGTGAATCATTATTCTTGTCATAACAACCCAGAAAAAGTATTTTTGGCTATTTTATGTATGGAAATTGTTCCAGACCTATGTTGCAACTGATTTTGATACTGGGCCACTTTGGCAATACAGTCTTCTAAACACATTGTATTCTAAATATGAAATGAGTGGTAATGGCTTTTCTGTTATAAGGGTGAGTAAGGTTTAAGAAAGCAAAGGTGAATTAAATACTTTGAATGAAACAAGAAACCTTGCCCATGGAACTGAGCCTTTTTCTACGCCTAAAAAAGGTTTGACTTTTGGGATGTCTGCTGGTCTTTGGTCGTGAAACAAACCTTTCTAGTCCATCAGAAACTCTGCAAACAGCTAGCCACATCATATGTTGGATTAGGATGTATCATGCCTGTTTTGGGGGTATGGTCTTCCATATTGCTTTTACTAATTTTTCATCTTGTACCTCATCGCTAAATAGAGCAGTGCAGTATTCTGATCCTTTTTCTTTCATGTCCTGCTAAACTTTCTTTTACTGGCCTATGTTTGATGTAGCTTTTATGGTTCATTAGGGGAAATAGGTTTCTCACATAATTTAGGCCACTGACTCTGAGCACACATTGAGGAGGAGAGCTCATTCTGTAGTGAGCTCAGTGAGCCTCCAAATCCACTCTGATAGAGAGATGAGATGTGGTAATGTGCAATAAATATTAGCCAGCTTCAAATACTACTCTTTATTTTGGTTTTTTAATGGATTTGTGGTGTTTTGATGGCTGGTTTGGATAGAAAGAATTACAGCAGGCTGGGGAAAAAGAAATAGCCAGCGAAGGTATTTTAGCAAAGCCCCAAAGGACGTGCTCTCTGGATCAGCTTTTTTTGTAGTAATTCTTTCACCCTTTCCCAATTTAAACAGTTACTGTTTTTTCTCAAAGAAATTTAGTAGTTGAAAGATCAAAATATATAAGAAAGTGTTGGGTGTTTTAAAGGAGAAATTAGAAAAGTTTTGTCTGGAATGAAGAGACTTAATTTTATCAGAGAGCAGCTAGTCATGGAGGTAAATAACATAGAAATGAGCTGATGTTGTCATTTTAAGACTTCAGATAATTTTCTTCTCTAGAGGAAAAGCCTTGATTACACCATACAACTAGAACTTAACANTGAGCACACATTGAGGAGGAGAGCTCATTCTGTAGTGAGCTCAGTGAGCCTCCAAATCCACTCTGATAGAGAGATGAGATGTGGTAATGTGCAATAAATATTAGCCAGCTTCAAATACTACTCTTTATTTTGGTTTTTTAATGGATTTGTGGTGTTTTGATGGCTGGTTTGGATAGAAAGAATTACAGCAGGCTGGGGAAAAAGAAATAGCCAGAGAAGGTATTTTAGCAAAGCCCCAAAGGATGTGCTCTCTGAATCAGCTTTTTTTTGTAGTAATTCTTTCACCCTTTCCCAAATGCAGATTTTAAACAGTTACTGTTTTTTCTCAAAGAAATTTAGTACTTGAAAGATCAAAAGATATAAGAAAGTTTTGGGTGTTTTAAAGGAGAAATTAGAAAAGTTTTGTCTGGAATGAAGAGACTTAATTTTATCAGAGAGCAGCTAGTCATGGAGGTAAATAACATAGAAATGAGCTGATGTTGTCATTTAAAGACTTCAGATAATTTTCTTCTCTAGAGGAAAAGCCTTGATTACACCATACAACTAGAACTTAACAAAGGAATTATATATCCACAGGCTGGCTAACAGAAATCAAGGTCGTGTCATTTAAGGTCTCTGAATTCAGTCATTTGACTGTAAATTTAAAAAAAAAAAATCTTCTAATAACACATTTATACCACCATATTTCCCAGCCTTAATGGTTTGATAGCCTCATATACAGTAATCTGTGAATTCCCACTGACGGTGTTTTGGCCTCTCTCGTCCTTTTGTGTACATTTCAGATGCTACTCATTCAGTGTGGTATCAGGGTTGTTATTACTTGCTTGAATTCCTCACCACAATGCGTTTAAGCCTTGTGGTTTTCATTTGGCAAAGGCCATGCTGACAGACCATGTTGTCATCTACAGTCATTCTGAAAACTGTGCACTTTCTCCTCTCTCTTCAGAAGTCAATTCTTCAAGTTCTCATTTGAAGCTCAGTATGGAGTTGCTTTTCTATCATTTGCCACGAGTAACAAGTGTGTCTTGGTGAAGTGATTGATGCGTGACTTTCAAGATGAAGCCACAGAAATCAACACACTCAGAAATTGTCAGCCTTACCCTTCTGATTTAGCAATCAGTGTTTGGAAGATAAGTGTAGCAACTTCAAGTCATGCAGCTTTGTCACAGGTCACCTACCGTGCTGTGCGGGTATCCCACTATGCCCAAAGTGGATAGATTCCTCTGCTGGGGGGTTGATCTGTCTTGAGTACTCAGTGTTTACATTTCAGAATTCCCTGTGTTTGCCCCATGGTATTTGTTGTTGTTCCTTGGATCAGTACAGGGAATTCCCAGGAAATATTACCAAAAATGGTGAAACAGTAACAAAACTCAGAGGCAGTTGTACACCTCTCAGTAGTGAACATGGTATTTGTCTTCAACATGGCCATAGCAAAGGGACAGCTTTCAATTTTTATCTCTATTATAGCATTCTATCAGTCACCTTCCTCTTCTCCATGGTCAGTTTTTCTTTCTCCTCCTAGCTTGTTGGCTTACAACAGTGGCAATTTATGTAGTCAGGAGCAAATACCACCACCATCTTTTATAATTTACCACATGTATGTGAGCTGCCAGCACTTATGTGGCAGCTACAAATGGCAGAGTCTCTCCCCAGTGCCAACAGGCTAAATTGGTTGCTTTGGTCCTCACTTGAGCAATAGGGGATCTTCTTATGTCCAAACTGGCCAGTCCTGACGGATTGAAACACACGTAGATATCTCTTCTGTAGTGGTCTCTTGATTAAACTGTAAACTCCTCAACTTGAACCACCAGCTCCTTTTATTTTTGCCTATTTTTAACATCCAAGCCACACTTATGTACACCCTTACTTATGCTTTGCACCAGTGCTTTCAGTTTTGGCAGTCACAAATCTGACACAGAATCTGTCTCTGCCATGTACTAATGCAGATGGTAACAATTATGGGGTTTCATTTGTTGCCTGGCTGAAATAGCTACAGTGCTACAAGGGGGAAGAGATGAAGGAAGTGGGGAAGGTGGGAGATGGGACTGGGAAAGGAGTGGCGGGGGGAGAAAAAGTGTAGTAGTAATATTTGACCTTGTCTTGGAAGTTTCCTTTTAATTGAGTGGTTAATTTACCAAACTTCCTTTCTTCATTGTGGCTGTGTAAAAACACCTGTTCTGTGCCCCCAGTGCTAACACTCACCCTTCAGTTGCATCCATGGTACTGAGAGGCACGTATCCTTCTCCAACAGCATGGATACTTCCCACTGTGGTGTGACATGCACCAGTTCAGCAGGCATATGTGATTAATATAGTATAAGAGGAGTCCTTCCATCCTTGCCACAGCTTTTTCTCCTCATATGGATTCTCAGAAGAAAACCAGTTTAAAAAAATCCCTCTAACTTTGTAAACTCCCATTGCTGAACCTCTTTTCTCCCTCCCAGGACCTGTAGCGTGGCCTGGATTGGAATTATCTGGTGTTTGGGTGTTGGCACTCCTTGCTTGGCTTCCTATAGTCTTCTCATGGGTAAAAGTCCAAAACAGTTCTCAGCTCACCTTGCCAGGCTCTTTCCAGTTAGAATAAGGTGTTCAGGAAGATAGGAATTGCTTAGGAATGCTTTGAAGTCAGCATATGTCAAAGCTAAGAAGTCTACCTCCTCTGTTACAAACTCTGCTGTCAGCTGCTTTATGTTGCCAGATCTCGCTTTCCAACTTTGTCAGGCAGAAGAAACAACTCAACTCAGGGAGCTATTGCTTGACATCTACAAGGCAGGTTGAGAAGGGTAACATGGTTGATCCTTGAAAAGGGAGATATATAAGGTTTTGTGTCTGCAAGGTGTAATCCCGTAACTAACATCTTCAACAACTCGCTATGGGCTTCCTACTGAAATGGTCTCTGCAGTCACAGGGAACTTCCCTGGGACATGGCACACAAGTACTGTTACTGCCCTACCTGCTGTCAGTGCCCATCTCTGGTGTGTCTAATAAGAAACTTCCTCAGATTTCACTGCAACAACTTTTTAGCAGTTCTTTCAGCGTCTTGAATTGAGTAAGGAAAACACCCAAAAAAGAAAGTGATAACTGCTGCAGCACTGACATTTGGTGACAACCTTCTGTTGACATTTTTGCCAAGCATGAATCAGGAGATTTGACCTTCCTCTTCTGTGCACGTTTCTCATTGTATACACTTCTGTGTGATCTCTGCTTCCTGTGACCTACACAGGGTTGTGGTATCCTGATGTTAAATATTTATGATGGTCTTCCTGACAGCAGGATTTACTGTGAACCAGACTTCATTGGCACAGATGAACAAAGCCTCGTGCTGTTTAGCAGTGTCTGTTTCATACAAAGTAGTCGTATATGCAGCTTGTAGCTCCTTATGTGCTTGGGTTAGGTTTGTTGGGTTATTTTTTTTTATAGAAGTGTTGCAGGTTGTCCCTAATTTCATTATATAGCTTGGTACTTCCTAAACTGGACAAAGTCAGGCTCGCCTTGGAGGAGAATGGTTGAATGAAGGAAATACCACAGTTGTAGGTAGCCTGCTAAGCAGAGAGATGGCAAGGGAAAACATAGGAAGAGCCTACTAAATGCTGGAGCTAGAGAGAGGCAGGAGTGGCTTTGCTGGCACGTGGTACAGATGAATTTTTCATTTGCTTGGAGGAGATCAGGCAGTAAGGAGGATCAGCAGTGCTGCAGAAAGGAAAGCATGTTGCTCGTTGCAGATCCAAGAACTGTTGCCTGAAACTGCTTCTTTAAGGCTCCACGTCTGATCTCATTGAGAGAACTGTCAAATATGTGCTCTCCAAATGTCAGAATTTGGCTACAGTTTGGAAAGAAAAGAAGCAGGCAAGAGGATGATAATGGCTAGAAACAAAAAGTAGTGGTAGGAAAGGCAGGGAGAGTGTAATTCAATTCTGCTGCTTTCCTAGAAGGCCTGTCTGGTCTCTGAGCAGTGTGTCTTTCTGTTAAGTTCTCTATTGCTGGTAACTATTAACAGGTAGCACACAGCTGGGAACATGAGAGCAGCCTAGTAAGATGAGAATGTGTTACCATATGTTTATCTTTTCCAGTGTCATCACTGGTGGCACTGTACCCCTTCCCAAAAGCAGAGGAGACTCTGGTGGTGATGAACCTGGAGCAAGAGGACATTGCTTCAGAATTAGGTCACAGGGGCCACAGTAGGGGACTTCTAGTATTTGAAAGTTTGCCTGGCAAACAGGTTATAGATGTATCTTTGCTTTGGAAGGTGTAGAATTTTCTTCTTCAGGAAATTCTAGGAGTTCACTGCGGGCATGCAGGGCACATGCTTACCCACCTCTGAAAGAGGTGTAATGGTTATATTCTGACTCTCCCAGGACTACTTACCCATGCCAGGGGATGCTGAGCCACACTTTTTCCTGCTATTGGGTTAGCAGAGGGAGCAGCTCCAGCCCCAGAACACTTAGAATGCTGCAGGTGTGTGTGATACACACATGTGTCTAATCCATGAACTGTAGAAAAAGCAAAAGCATATTCTGAATCCCTTCTGCACCTGCCTGATGTTCAAGTTGCTGCCTTGATGCAGTCCTGCTGAAGCTGGCAGAACCTTTGGCATCAATCTTCATTGAAATCTTGGCACTGCTAAGCATCGTTATTTGTTTTTTTGTCTATATTTATTTTTCTATCTGCTTTTCATCCTGCAGAGAGAAGAACAGAACAAGGATTCTTTCTGTAATGCTGGTATTTAGTGGAATTAAAATTCATATGGGATGGATCAGTAGCAAACAGGCAGAGCAATTCCTGTGAGGAAGGTGTAATGCAGAGAACACTTTGTATAATTATCTGTCTTTTTTTTTTTTTTTAAAGCAGAGTACAAGACCAATGATATTTTTGGGGCATATTCTTCATTGCTTTAGGCCATAACACACCAGTTTGGCAAAACAGCCAAGTCTGTATGTAACTGCAAAAGCACAAATGTTCCCTTTGAATTTAATGAATGTTTACAGTGGTTGGTTTTCTCTTGATCCAGTGCTATTACCTAATCTTTATGACAGTGAAAGAGGAAGGGCTTTTTAGACATATCTGATGATGGGTGCCTAAATGAGACTGTGTGAAATGGAGCTCATTTCCAAACAGGGCTCAGTGGTGGACCTTTAGAAAATAAGCCTCACTGTGGTGTCTTCAGCAGAGATGAGTCGAAACTGAAATATTCATACACACTAACGACTCTTTTTGCTGTTGAAAGCATTTGTTGTAGCCAAGGGTAATTCCAAGGGAAGTCTCAGACAAAGTTATAAGCCTTGTCCAGAGGTGTTGAGGTGATTGCACCATCCCAGATGGTTCATTTCGAAGATAGATATCTAACTACTGCATCTTAAAGCTGGATAAGCTATTAGCTGGTGGCAATGTAATCCAAATTGGTGCAAACTGGTTTATAACCGGTTCCTCCCTCCCACCCTCTGAACAACAACACTCAGTTTATGATCTGCAGAGTGGTTGTTTTATCTCTGAACTTGACAGCTTTCACAAGGCTACATGTCTCCAAAGCAGAGTATTATTAGAGCTTCAGATTTCAGGCACAGCTCTATGGTTAACAGTGCTACCAAGCTTTCCCATCTGGGATGTTCTTTCTTTCAATAGGTTTGGGTATGTGGCAGGAGAAGGCACTCTTTCTCTTCTCCTTGTGTGAGGTGATAAATAGCTGATCATTCTTCCTCTCTCTTGAAAGTGAGGGACTGCTTTGAGCAAGTTACTTTAAGGGACAGCCCTACCTCTCTGCTGACAAGCTATTAATTTCATTGTCACGTGTGATTAGTATAATATAGGAGGAGTCCTGCCATCCTTGCCACAACTCTTTTTCTTCGTATGGATTCTCAGAAGAAAAACAGTTTAAAAAAATCCCCCTAACTCTGGAAACTCCCATTACTGAACCTCTTTTCTCCCTCCCAGGACCTGTCCCAGTTCTGTGAACTAATGAGACCATCCACCTGAGAGCTGCACACCCTTTAGTCAGACTGCAACACCGCCTCAGGTTTGCAGAACTACTCTAAATGAGCAAATACTTGCTCTTGAAATCAATCCCAGGACCATGAAAAAAAAAAAAAGTACTTCGACTTTGTTACTCTGTCCTGCTTCTTGCAGAGGAGACATAATCAATGCAGAGAGCAAAATCACATCATATCTTCGCTTGTTTTTCTTGCAGCTGTAGGGTTGACATGTGCTCTCTGAAACCTTGCTTTTGCTTGACGTAAATTACTCCTATGTGGCAGCTCTCTGAGCAACACACTTAACTCCTGCTCTTTTACCTTGAGTTATTGCATTCCTACTTATCCTATTCCCTGCCTGCTCAGTGTATGTCTGTATTGTCATTTGTGTGGCGATATCTTTGGGTGGAGCACTGCTACTTTGGTTGCTTGCTGTTTTTATGCTGTTACCTCACTGTGTTTCACCTGCTACTTTCTCTTCCTGTTGATTGACATTAGTGACATGGAATTGGGTGACCAATCTGTGCCTTACTGCTGATGCCACCACTTCTGATTGCTTCTGCCCCTTTGCTAAAAGGAAAGGAGAGAGAGATGCTCTTATCTGTCATTCTTCTCTGCTATGAGGGCAAAGGGAGGCAGAGAGATGGGGAGGGAATCTTGCTTTGGTGTGGTTGTTCGAGGGTATGAATAGGCAAAGCAGCAATGGGAGGTTGGCTTGCAGTTCAACAGGCTCCAAATAAAAGTTAGTTTATCACTACATTTTGGTTTTGTTTAAAGAACTACTTTCTGCCCAGGCACCACATTGTGGTTAAGATCCCAGGGAACACAAGAGACTCTCCCTTTTAAAGCAGGCCTCTTCCTATCAGTGTGGTTTTAGTCTGTCTCCCTGCTGGATCATGCACTTGACGTGGCTTTCGGTCCCCTTGGCAACCCCTCCTCCAGTCTTCCCTGCCCTTCCTCTGGGTACAGCTTTCAGAGAGATGGCATCGTTTCCTTTAGTGTATCTGAGTCTCAGGACTACTGGCTGTTCCTCCACACAGTTTGCATCATGATATTTATGCTCTGCCACAGGTAGATGTTATGGAGAGAAATCTAAGTAATACAGGCAAGCTTGACATGCAATGGTGATCCCCAAACCTAGTAAACACTAATATGTAAAGCATATAGTGCCTTGCTTAAACAAATAGGGTAGACCAGGCTGCTCTACCAAACCTGAGGAGTTTCCCACTGTGGTGTAGGGCAGTTTCAAAATTACTTTGAGCTGAGCTGGCACTGAAGTCACAATGAAGTCTGTTTTCTGTTTTATTCTAGTCCACCACTCATTTGGTTACATCCCCATGGTGCCTATGTTCCCTAGGTCCCTTGGCAAATACTACCTTTGGGGAAGAGTACAACTGGCCACTGCTGTTGGGTCCAGAAGGGTTTTGGTGAATCACTGTGGGTGCTTAGTGCATGTTCTCCCCTCCATCTGCTGCGCAACCTCTTTGAAGCAGGCAGTGGGACTGGAGGAGTGAATGGGAGCTTACTTGGGATATCTGCTGAGTGAAGAACTGCTAGTAATACCTCCTCTCTTCAAGTCAATGCACTAAATAAGTTCAGTCCAGTTTATTTAGTGACTATGGATGTGTTTCAGTTGAGATGCATTAATTGGGTTGAAGTCTTCTAGGTCATGGTTTGAGACAAAGAGCAATGACCTTGGCAAAGCAAAACTTTCTAGCAGGAAATAATGTTGGCTCGGTCTGTTTTTGCTGTTGGTCAAAGGACACCTACGTTCTGAAATCCTTGTGTTTCAAAGCCTACTGCTCACCCTTGGATTAGGCAAAGGTTTCTACAATTCTAAGTAAGAGTAAAAATGGAAATATCTTAATCCAAACCTTATTCTAAAATCATAAATGCGGAGACAAAGTCTTGATTGTTGTCCGGTTCAAGCCCAGCTGGCAACAAAACACCACACAGCCTCTGGCTCACCACCCTCCCTGACCCCTCTTATAGGACGGCAGAGGCCCCAGGGAGATGGGAGGAGAAAAGATAACCAAGGGCCTTGTGGATTGAGACAAGGGCAGGGAGGGCTCACTGCCAATGTAGTTCCAGGCAAAACAGACTTGACTACTTAAGAAAGAAAATAAGAACAGTTTAATCTACTACCAACTTAAAAAAGAACAGACAAAGAAAAAAATGGAGCAGAATGATAAGAAAAGGACAACCAGCCCTTTAGGTCTCTTTCCCCCACTCCTCCCTTCTTCCTGGGCTCAGCTCCTTGTTCTTGATATCTCTACCTCCTCTCCCTCAGGAGCACAAGAGGGCAGGGAATAGGGGATGTGGTCAGTCCTTCAGATGGTTTTTGCTGCTGCTCTCTTCTCAGAGGAAGAAGACTCATTTCTTTCTTTCCTTGCTCCCAACATAAGGTTCCCTCCCACAGTCCTTAA